>JAVJIF010029670.1:0-174991 GCA_038442645.1 Agave tequilana | reverse complement strand
TAATTATCATTTAGGGTAGACTTTAAAGCATGGATTACTTTTGTATTAGCCTTAAAATGTTTGCCATTTATAAAATATGAATCTTTATGGTGGCAAGATAAACATGAATTCCTAGCTTTGAGATACAGGACATCTTAACTTTTTAAGTTTGGAAGTTAAGAGTATCAAACATAGGAGATGCAATAAATCTATGTGTGTGTATGCAAATATTGTGATTAGCAAAAATTGGATTTTTAACTCTAGGTTGTTAGACCCAAATTAAGAGCACCAGCTCTGATACCACTTGTCGAGAAAACTCAAGGAAAACACTCTTGAAAAAAAAAACTCTCCTTTTGATATGGAATTAAGACCAAAAATTTGTTGGAAAAACATCTGAGAAAGATGGAAAAACTGGCTCTAAGTGAAAAACTGGTCAAGAGAACCCCCTATTTATAGGGTCTCCAAAAATTAGCCGTCGGGGCTCAGAGCCAGGCAAATTGGCATGTTGGTCGACCGGCTGGTCGACTGACCAACGGTCATAAAATAACCATTGGGGTAGCGGTCGACCCCCCCGGTCGACCGTCCCTAAGGCAAACAGCCTATCGGTCGACCGCACGGTCGACCGAGACCAACCCGAGAGCTAGATTAATCCAGTCGGTTGACCGCTCGGTCGACCGGCCCTAAGGCATGGGCTAGTGCACGTTTTTTATGCACGTTGGTCATGAAAATCACCTAGAGGGGGGTGAATAGGTGATAATGCTAATCAATGCACAATTAAAATATGATGCAACAATCAACCCAAAACAAGACTAGAAGCGAATACCCCGTGAAGGGCTCTGAACTCCTTCCTCCTGATTCCTCTAGATATGAATTGGAGGTGCGCAATACAATCTTATTGTATGAGTATTTGATTGACAATGTGATTATGCAACAAGTGAATATAACAATGAAAATGAAGAGCAAGTACAATGTAGCAAAGAAAATGTGAGGCAAGTAGATAAAGCAATGAATATAAAGTAAGTGATTGAGGCAAGAATTAAGAGCAAGTAAGAACAAGTAAACCAAACGCAAACACCGAGAATTTTTCCGAGGTTCGAGCACCCAGCTCTACGTCCCCGCCTTCACCCAGAAGGATTTCTAACAACTATAACTTCACAAAGAGGTTACAAATACACCGGAGTACCCAACTCCACAATCTCAAGTACAAGTTCTCTCTTGGTGATCAAAAGACCACAAACTATCTTTTGCAAACGCCTCTTTCCCTTACAAGAGCCCTGTACAGTAATGGTTAGAATTGAAGCTCAAATTGTGTAAGTGGAAAAAGGAAATGAACTAGAGAGAGTTTAGAAAATAAAACTTCAGCGATGAGAGAATCTTCAGCACAAAAACAAGGACCAAACTCTCTTGAAAGCTTTTGAAACTTTTTGTATAATGCTTGTTGTTAAAAACATAACCCTAATCACCCCTATTATAGGAGAGGGCTAGGGATTAAAAAGTAAACTCATATAATGTTAATTGGGAAGAATTTGACCCATAAAATATCCCCTAAATTCGTTTAGAAACGAAAAATACAAATTTAAAACGTGTTTAAAAGCTAGCCGTTATGGCTGAAACGGCTACCTCGGTCGACCGGGATTCAAACAAAAGAGCCGTTGCAGGCTCTCGGTCGACCGCCCGGTCGACCGAAATAAACAGAGAGTGACACCACTTCAGTCGGCCAGCCGCCCGGTCGACCGAAGTCTTCGGTCGTCCGCCCGGTCGGCCGAAGAACGTCCACACGGATACGCATCCAACCTGCCAGAAAACAGTCGACTGGGTCGGTCGACAGAACTGACCTAACAAGTGACGGCCGACCGGTCGGTCGACCGGCTCAGGCCAAAAGTCAAAACTGAACAAGATTTTAAGGAGATTTTGATATCTAATAAAATATTTTTGATTAGAGATATATATAAAACATAAAATTGAGTTTGTAATCAAAAGGCTTTGTATTAAATTATTTTGTATATATTTATAGGGAATATTTCTAGGAAATGCATGTGCGCTAAAACGTGTGTATTGGAATATAGAGCTTCAATGCTAATCACTATTTTTTAACAAAACTATAAAACTAGAAACAAACTAATAAAATCTTATGAGCAATCTCGAAGTTTTGAGCCATACAAAGCCTAGCTAGAGCCTTCTCTTCTATGCTCCTTCCTTGATGTGCCATAGGCCTTCTTTGCTCCATGAACTTAGAATTTCTTGCAAAGCTAAGCAATGGCCTCCAAACATGGTACAAACCTGAAACTTATCTTGAACAAACTTATTAGTACCAAATAGCTTTTATTTGTTTTATTATCATCAAAACTCTAAACAAATGGAGAGTGTAACCTTTTGGGCCAACAGGTCAACCGGTCGGTTGACCGAGCCATGTGTCGGTCGGTCGGCCAACAGCATCCCAGAAACACATTTTTAGGATTTTGAAATATCTTTTTAATTCACTTTAATTCCATAAAATCTCTAAAAAATCCACAAATTAAGTTCATGTAAACACGTTGAAGTACAAATATATGTGATAAAAAATCAACACATATTATAAACAATTTAAACTATTTTTTGAGGTATAGAAGTTAGGATTTTAAACTGAAAACCTTATTTTTCAAAAACAAACTTTCTAATGAAAAACTGATTTTTTTCAAAACTTATTCAAATACAAAAATAAGATATTTAAACACTTTTAAAGTATAGTGTGTATGGATAGAATCCAATACACAGAGAAAATTAAATATACTTGTTTTTGACAATAAGCTTAAAATAAGTTTTGATAAATATAAAACTTTAAACTCATGACTAAATACATCAAAATAAATTTTTAGACAAATTAAGCAACAATGTATATGGATGAAATCTAATATATATATAAACCATGTAAACTCGTTTTGATGAAATCTATTCATGAAACATAAAATGTATTCTTTGAAGCTTAAAACCAAAATCGAAACTATTTCTTATGAAAACAGTATGTATATTTTGTGTGTATGTGTGTGTATATGAGCTTGAGTAATCCATAACTAATATATCCTTTACAATTTATCTAAAACAAAATCTTAAACTTACAAACTAGGACTCAAGTCTTGAAAATCTTCTCTTAAAAATCTACTTCTCTATCTTGACTTGATCCAAACTTAATCCATGAGCTAGACTCCTCTTTGAGTACTTGATGCGATCTTAAAGCACAAACTCTTGAATCAACACGTGCTAAATTCAAATTTGACTTCGAATCTTTTGTTGAAGCTAAACACCGACTAAGATATTGATTGCATATCTGAAACTTATTAAACACAAAATCATTAGTACTATAACTATATCAGTTAATCATCATCAAAACTAGAGGGATGGGTCTTTGGGCCAACACCCGAATCTTAATTATGGATTGCACATACAATACCAACAGGTAGGTTACCGTTGATAGAGATTGTTGGGTTACAAGTACTAAAATGAATTTCTCTATTGCGTTTGCTTACCTGGAAGCCGAACGGGAAGATAACTTTAGTTGGTGCTTGGATAGACTGAGATCGTTGATGCATGGTTTGCAAATTTATCATTTATTGTCACCGATAGAGATTTGGCATGCATAAACGCTATAGAAATATTTTTTGCAGAATCTCGTCATTTCTTATGCAGATGGCATATAAGAAAAAAAATTCTTGCTCATTGTAAGAAAATTTGACATCAAAGACAGATTTGACCTATTCATGGCTTCAAGGAATTTAATGGTGATGGTCGCTAGCGAGGAGGATTTTTCCGACTCAGGGGTCGGCTAAAAGAGGATTTTTGCAATTTCTCTAAGGTACTTGAATACGTGAAGACAACATGGATCGACAAGTACAAAGAGAGATTTGTCGCATGTTGGACTGACATAGTGGTGCATTTTGGAACTACCACAACCAACCGGTAAGATTTGATCACTCTTTTCTTCGGGCAAATAATGCGTTATGTATTTTCAATATGTCGCTAATATCGTTTATTTAAACTTTTCAGGGTTGAGAGTGCTCACGCGAAACTAAAGAGATATCTTTGCTCATTTGTTGGGAATTTTGAGACATGTTGGTCCAAAATACATGCACTGTTGGAGTTACAACATACAGATATAAAGGCCTCATTTGAGAAGAGCCGTAATATTGTACTACACAACTTTAAGCCATCTCATATCGAGCTTTTGCGTGGTGCTATTTCCATCAGTGCATTGAAAAATATTGTCTATGAATCCAAACTAGTTAGTACCGTCGGGGTGGATGCTGAAGCTTGTAAATGCTTATTGAAAAAGATGCCCGGCTTACCATGTGCACACGAATTGGCCGAGTATGATAGAGCCAACATGCCTATCCCAACAGATTGCGTTGACCGTCACTGAAAGAACTAGACATGTCACCATCAGCGCCCAGTGATAATGAAGCGATAGAAGATCTAGAAAAACATTTGGTAGATGAGTTCGAGTTAATCAATCAACATTTTGCTTTTGCTTGTTATTCAGAAAAAATAATATTACTGAAGAGAATGCACGAGTTGATTGTATCTACTACTACATCCCTTATGGAACCTGAGGTGAAATTAAAAAAATGCAATAAGTGTATTTCAAAGAATGAAGCATCAACTCATCGATTACCATCTCAATTTGAACTAGTGGAATCCGCACAAGATAGCTGCACGATGCCCACTCCGGAGCCTTTATCCCATTATCCCAACAACCTAACAGGCGGCCAAAGCAAATGGTATTTCTTTATGTAGAAGTATTTTGATGTGAAAAATCTAGAGTAATGATTGTATACTAATATTTCCATGTCGTAGGTTGTAAGCCCCAGGCACACACATCCAAATTTGATCTACATTTCACAATTTTCTGAACCAATGTGCCCATTCATTATTCATGTAAAAGACTTGCAAGCAGATGAAAATTGTTGGTTTCGAGTAGTAGCAGATATGCTTGGTTTTGGGAAGACAGATAGACTCAAATCAGACGTGACATGCTACAAAAAATTAATGCCTACGCACATTTATATTTAGGTGTATATGGAACTGCGCAGCATGTAGAGAATATTAGACAATCACCGATTTATTTTAAAGGAGAAACTCCATATGCCAAGTGGATGGTCATGCCCGATATGGGATATCTTATAGCATCTCACTATAATGTGGTATTCATATTGTTGTCACTCCACCAGTGTCTCGCTTTCTTATCGTTAAGGATAAAGCCAGTCCCTCAAACCGCCCGTCAAAGCATTTCAGTTGGATTGTCAATAACAATCATTTTGTTGGGGTTAGTAACATATTCAGTGATTTTATATTTTTTTTAGTTTAATATTAAAATGACTTACATGAGTTCTTTTTTATATGCAGATATATCTAAGTAAGGGACATCTTGTACCTCCGATTTCATACAAGTGGCACCAGAACTGATTGCCAATTGCAAGTGGATGGGAGTGGTTACGAGGAATAACTTCAAATGTATTCAGATTTGTTTAGTAGTGACGTTGATGTATGTACTGTTGAAATTGATTAAATTTTAGAATTTTTCTAAATGTATTATTAAAATGAATTTTTCTGGATGTACACTTAGTGATGTTGATGAATTTTAACAGCCAGATGTATCATTAAATTTTTTTTGTTCGGCAATGAAAGGCTGAACAGAATAAATAAGTTTGGCCTCTCACCGCCGGACTGGGCAATTAAATGATACGTGCTGATACAAATATTTTTAGAAAGTTTACTAAAAATGCATAAAAATATTCATACATAAAAATAGAAAGTTTTTAACAAACACATCCCCACATACAACTGAGTCCGCCGTTCAAATATTCAGAAAATTTTTGAACAAAAAAAAATCCCCACACACAACTCAGTACTAAAATCTAGTCATGCCTGAGTTTACTCATGCGCTCTTCCATTGTGCATCTCTCTGAGTCCATTGTGGCTTATGCTGGCCAGTCTCACTACCGTCAAGTGCATCAACTGTTGAACGCAACGTCTGGTATAGGGTCGACACAGTATGTGGTCCAGATAGGCCCAGTTCGAGAGTGGGTTCGACAATCATCCTGGCACGAGCGGTTCGCTGTAGTGAAAATATACAATATGTTACTAATCCCACAAAAATATATATGGGGTTACAAGAATTTGTTATATAACAATATATTACCTGTGTAAGTACAATAGCATCGACGTCCTTAACACATGGATGCTCAGGAGCCAAAGATTTATTAGACAAATTTTGTATGATGGGATGAGATATTAGTTGAAACCACTTCATATATTCATCAACAATGTCCCATAGATACCTCACTTCCATGCTCATTTTCGCACGCGATGGTGTATCTGATCGCTACCTGTCCCAGAAACTATCGCTCCATGTGTAGGTCACATGGCATTTATTTGTAGGACCCTCTTCTGACCTTCTCCGAATTAAATGGTGAGGGTGGGATAATATGGATCCTATCAAACTGTCTAAGAACCCTTTCTAGATGATAGGGTTCAAGAAGGTTGATGCACTTTAGACATCCATTAAAAAAAAAATCGGTTGTAGTGGATGCCGATCTCTGAAATCCTTATATGGATTCCATATCACCTGCAAATGAAAACAAGAATCGTAAATATAACTTATCCCACAAAAAAATAAGACTACTACGTAAGACAATATCTTACCTCATCTGCCCGCAAATAATCTAGTGACTCACGTATTGCTTGCAGGTTTTCCATGAAGTACTCGTCGATCCATGCCAGACCCACATGCATGCCTCGTGGAAGATCATTTGTATAAGTCATGTTATGAGGGGGCGCAAGGTGGGAAAGTGCTCATAGATCTATGCATGTTCGCAAATCACGGTATATTAGTATATAATATTTAGATAATCATTTGAAAAGTATTCATATAAACTATTTAATAATACCTCCAGAACTGGCAAATATCCAACAATCTGCTTAACTCTAACTCTCGAAGCATACCCTAGCTGTCTGTATAAGTATGCTAATGCAACAGCTCCCCAGATATAGAATGACACTTGACCGAGATCCTCAGATAACTTTAGGTATTCGATAGAAACCCTCATCCCGCTCTTGTCATTGAAGAGAGTGCAGCCGACCAAATACAACAGATAAGCTCTAGCGACGCACTCAATATGTCTGTCTGATGTGTCATCGTGATATTGCAAAACTTGGTATGGAGCCATTCCAATCGAACTGAGTTACCCGGACAAGGCCTAACTCGTCCAATGATTCTCCAGGTGACACACCAAGTAAACTAACGAGCAATTCTCGAGAATCAGTTATTCTCTGCGACAGGCTCACAAAATGACCTATCACCGGTATACCGACAAGTGTGGGAACATCATCAAGTGTGATGGTCATTTCACCGAACGACATTTGAAAAGTATTCATCTCCGATTGCCATCGTTCCACGAATGCAGAGATAACAATCCTATTTGCCCTTCAGTAGAAAATACTTGTCAAAGCTTGCAGTCTGGATTGATAAATATATGGAGCAAATGGAGTACTATCATCCAGTACCCAATCACTTAATTTTGCGGTATGAGAAATGCACTTTAGCGGTTCTCTCTCCTAAAAAATTGTTAGCACGCTGCTGTCAAACAGATTTCAACATATTTTTGAGTTTAATATTTTTAAATTAAATACTTACTTCGCCATTCTAGATGTCTGCTGATGTGCGTAATTTATATACATGTTTACATCACTTTTTATGCCTATTATTTGTCACATTTAATGTTGCATGGGTATTTTGTTAGTGTTATTTTTTAGATTTTAGATCAAGAGCAAATTAGAAGAAAAGAACGAAAATTGGCAAATTAGCGATATCAAATGAACAAAAGAAATATAAAACGAGAGATCTGAAGTAGAGTTGGGACATCTCAATAGAGCTTTCACACAAATAAAAAATTTCATAAAAATTTGTGACTGAAATGGATCAAGAGTTCAACCAGCCAGCCGTAGATTTCAGCCAAACAGCCGTGGAGCAGTCAATGGGAATGCCAACTCAGAGGTTAACACGCGCCAAAAGGAGCTTCATTACAGCCAGATGTTCGGCCCGGTGGCCGTAATTTCGGCCACTTGGCTGTACTTTGATGGCAATTATGGATATGATTTTTTTAATAATTCGTGTAAATTAAGAAACCTAAGTTTTTATATTCGACTAGGGTTCTACTGCTCTCTATTCTATATAAACACCGCCAACCTCTTATACAATATACAATTTTTATTCTCTCTTTTATTTTGAGCGAAAATCAATAAATTCTGCTGTTAGCTATTAAATCTCAGAGTACTTTCAGCAGGAAATTCGTCAAGGCTTCATTTTTATTGGTGCTCTCTTATCTTTCTTTACTTTTATCTTTAATTGATTTTATTCCATGATCTATTCTTATATTATAATGTGTTCTACTTTCTTAGTTATAAACTAATTTTTCATAACTAGGGGCATGATGTAGGGATTATAATGATGATATAAGATTATGTTTTGTGCAAATTCTCCTATGTGTTTTATAAAGTTTAAATCTTTTATATGCTAAGTTGTTAACTCTTGTGCTTCATGTTATAATTGGTGCACATAATTAATCAAAAGGCTAGGCTAGAGTCCTAGAGGAGATAATTTAGCAAAAGCTTTTAGGATTAACAATCATAACTCGAAATATTGAGACGTAAGAGTTCTGCAGTCAAGTAGGAATATTTATCATACTTAATGCATCTTCTGACTGGCAATCTACTAGATCGAGAGATTGTGAATTCTAAATTTAGAAGATAGAATTGATATTATTTGAGAGAAAGTACTGATTAGGATAGGGAATTCTGATTGTTAGCATGAATAGGATGAATTAACACAAGCATAATATTTTATATGATTACAATTACCGAAATCATTATCCTAGTTCTTTTTATAATTAAAATAAACCTTTTTAGTAATAGTTTAGTTACAACATCTTCCAACTAAATTGATTATTCAAATAGAATTGGAAAAGATTAAGTTGGTACTTGAACAACAATCCTCATGAGAATGATACTCTAATCACTATTATATTATTTGAAAATGACTTATACACTTGCCATTTGAATTTGCACATCATTTGCCGCTATATGAGTTTTGAAACTACGCAATAGTGTGATGTCAGTCGGACCACCCGGAAATGGCACAATCAATTCTTTTGACTCTTTAGCGTCTACACCCTGACCCTCACCC
This sequence comes from Agave tequilana, assembly GCA_038442645.1. Classification (NCBI taxonomy): domain Eukaryota; kingdom Viridiplantae; phylum Streptophyta; class Magnoliopsida; order Asparagales; family Asparagaceae; genus Agave; species Agave tequilana. Next base: position 165,798 of record JAVJIF010029670.1, on the reverse strand, counting down.
TTACCATTACCATCACCATCATCCTTCTCTTTTTGTGGATCATCCTCTGTCTCAGGAATGCTAGAGGAGGCCTCTTCTCGTCTACAACATCTTGCCGAAGCGGTAGGATGAACTCTAGAAGGCCCTGCAGTATCCATGCCTGCAATGGAAGAGAAATTTAGTCAAATAAATTTAAATTGCCAATAACATATACTGTTCGGCTGGTCAAAGTTGAACATCTATTTACTGTTCGGTCTAGGTCAACTAAACAGTAAATAGACTGTTCGTCGAACATGACTGAACACTGTACAACTGTTCGGTCGAACACTACCGAACAGATGTTACACTATTCGGTCCCGTTCAACTGAACAATGTAAAATTTGTTCGGTGATCTTCAATCGAACACTGCCAGAACCCATAAAAAAATTGATTATTTTTCAGAAATTCACTATATAAACTTGAATTTTTGACGTTTAACTTACAATTACATTAGAATATAACTATATAATTGACTTACAGCTCACTAATTTGAAAAGTTCAACTCAAATTTCAGCGATTTGTGTCAAAATCAAAATAAAAAAATAACTCAAATTCACAATGAAGATGAAGACTTGGTGATGTTTGTTCGGGAGACTTCTTCGGGAGGGTGGCGGTGGCCTCTTCTGCAGATCGAACGTTCAGGGGCGGGGATAAAGAGGGTGCGGGTTGTGTTCGGGTGAGAGAGAAAGAGAGAGAGAGAGGGAGAGAGAAAGAGGAGAAGTTTGGTTAAAGGGTATACTTGGAAGTGTGATGGGGTGCTTTCATCATATAATGGGGTGCTTTCAATCATTAGGTGCTTTCAACACTTCTTGGGGTGAAAATAACCACTCCCTCCATTTACGAATAGTTGAGTTGAGGATGAAGAGGGATGTTAATAGGCTGGGCTAGCCTGTGGGCTGCCTGAGCGAGTTTTAGAGTAGCTTCTTCCTCCTTTGGGTCTCTCTTTTTTTAGTTTTCCTTGTTTCACGGCGTATAAGTCTCTTCGCCTTTCTTCATCAAGCATGAAAAGAACATGTTTTGTATGAAGAGCTAATCATATATTTTTTCTTTTAAGAACAAGTTGTAACTTAATACAAGTGAGATTTAAACTTCAAATATTATGCACACAACAAAGAAACTTCTCATAATCCGTTTGCTATCGCAATAAAGCATGTAGGAGGAGACATTAAAATGAGAGGAGAAAAGTAACATTTGATAGAGAGTTAAACCTTATTGTTATCTCAGAGATGATAAATGTTATAAACCTAATTCAAAGATATTGGAATAATTTCTCCATAATAAAAGAGTAGTACTACATGCGATTTATCTTGTTTATTAACATTAACGTATTCTGATATTCACTAGTAACTTCCAAAGAAAAAAATTTCACTATTCATTTTCATCCAGATCAATAATATAGTGGTGCTTCATTTGCTAAAATTATTAGGCTTGTTTTGCAAGGATGATAGAGGGAAGTTTTGTTTGTTTTTAGAGAGAGAAAAAGAGAGTCTGCTTGTCACAGTATAGAAGATGGAAAAATCTGTTTTTTGTTGAAAATTGAAGAGAACCATATGCTTTTGAACCCAATACATGCTTGTTTTGATAGAAAAGAGAGCAGTGGAAATAGAGTGCCATGCCAGTTTTTTTTGTGTCAGTTTTCCTCTCCAAAACCCAAAACGAGAGAAAAGCTTTAAAAACTCTGACATAGTGAATAAAAAAAAACTCATTTAGAAGGTGATTGGATATCACTGATGAATAATAGTATGAGTGGGCCAAATGGGTCTATACAATTAGTTTTTTTCATGTGCTATCAAATATAAAAAATGTTGAATAGTGTGAAGTTCGGGCAAGCTGACACAAGCCCAATTCTGTATTTTTTTTTAGAGAAAACTTGACGCTTGTCAATCTTTCAAAGTCCACTTTCTCAGCATAATAAGCTCTAAAACAAATTCATGAAGTAGGTCTATAATTCCTTAGGCGAAAAAATAAATTTTAGCCAGCACTGATTCTTTTCATAATACTATCTCAGAAGTTATCAATTGAATTTAGCTGATATGATATTTCTTTTCTTTTTAAGAAGTTATATATTGAATCTTCTTATTCATAGTGAATTTTTGAGGTATCTTCAACCGAAAGGTACAAAGATGCACTATTATATATTTACCATGCTTATTCGATGAGGCTACATATAGAGGCTCGTTCTAGTGCATGTGCGCATGATAAAGATCGATTAAGATCATACTATAATAATTTTCTTTTTAGGAAGAATCTCTTTACTATATCAAAAACTCTTTTTCTCTTTCCGAATATTTTGACGCCAATTTTTGGTCACCTAGCTATTCAAAATAGCCTGACGCTCACATAAAGAAATGAAAGCAGTAAAAAGAAAAAAAATAGAAAACAAGGGAAAAAAGTACGAGAAGGGTAAAAAAACTCTTTAAATTTAGTGAGTCAAAGTAGCTTGATAGCGGGAGCGGAATTTCTATCCCAAAAAATTATGAAGGTACTCCAGTGATTAAGGGCACCCACAAATGTGATAAAGGTATCAAAAAAAGAAAAGGCAAAAATGCCCTCTCCTTCTCCTCTTCCTCCCCCTTCGCTGGCGACCCCCCGGCCTCCGCCCTCCCTCGTCGACGACCACCTCCTCCCCTGCCTCCCCCCGATCTCCCCCTCGACCTCCCTTCTCCCCCTCCTTGCCCCGCAACCCCCTGCCCACCGCACCCAGGGGGGTGTGCGAGGGGGGTTGAGGGGAGGGGGCATGGGGTGGGGGGAGGGGGAGATTGGGGGAATACAGGAGGGGGCGGCCGGGGAGGTGGGGAGGGGAAGCAGAAGGAGAAAGAGGAGGCAGCAGAAATGGGTGTTTTGAATATTTCACTAGGATGAAAATGTTAAAAAAAATAATGACACACCGGTAATAATTTGTCGCGCAGAAATAAAAAGGAAAAAAAAAAAAAAAAAGAGAGAGAGAGCAAACAAAGCCCCAGATGAGAATAAACGCTGCTCCCGACATCGCAACACAAAAGTTATCTCTCCTTCATCTCAGTTGGAGAAAAATAGAAAAAACAAAAAAACAAAAAAAACAATAGGATCTCTCTCCCTCTTCGGGTCCGCGGCCGCAACCGCAGCATCATGTTCATTCAGAAGGTACCCTCCCTCTTCCATTTCTTCACTCAGGTTTTTCTCCGGGCACCTTGCCTCCATATTTTGAGACACCCCAACCCAGAGGGAGGGGAAAAAATTCTTTAGTACCTGGAAATTTCTTCACTTTGATATTTTGGTTATTGATTCAGCGAGGTTGATTCTCGCAGGCATAGAGGACAGCAGCTTTGGAGTTTATGGGTTCACCCAGTTCACAAATCTGGTTTCCAGTAAATTTACCTTCGCTTTATCTTATATTACACTTATTTGTCCTCAGTAAATTACCCAGTTATTTATTCTCTAGATTTTTGAATTGATTTATTCTCTCTCAGTTGTTAAAGAAATGTTTCACCCTAGTTGAAAAATCAAATATAATTGGAAGAAACTAGAATAAGCTTTTACCCATTTTTGGGGGCTAGGTCTACAACTGTTTATGCATTAGGCATGGGTTCAAATGGTTGTACCATTAGTGTTGTTGGTGATATCAATGTTGGGTTTTAATACGAACTGCTTATGACCAGAACTTCGCCCTGTGTGCAAAGGAGGTATAGTCGCTTTTATTCTTCTTATACCAGCCAAACACCCTAAATTTTGATTTGTATTAGTTTATGCCTTTTATACTTAAAATTTTTGTAATAAGAAATTTCAACAAAAAGTAGAAATCGCTTATGACTAACTTTCTTCGTTTCTTCTTAGCCTAAAAAATTGCTCTAATACCCAAAAGAAAAATAGACCCTCTCATTATACTCATTTGATGTTAAGGTTGGGAGGCATAAAGTGTTCCACCAAAAGAGTAAGTACTAGTATACCGCGAAGCGGTGGGAACCGACCGACTGAGATTGGCGGCGACGAAGGAGTGTTTGCCGAAAGAAGGTCAACCACAGTATCAAAACCTATTATGCAACTAAATGCAAGACCGTCAAGTATCAATACTGATTCATATGTTATATTGTAACGCCCCGATTCCACGAATACGGGGACGTCACTGCAACGTATATACGTAGGTCAGAAAGTGCCCCCACGTATATACGCTAAGCATAAAAGTACAAGCAAGGGATCAGAGTACAACACAAAGCGTGGTATACACACACATGCCAACATAAAAGGTACATATACAAAGTCATCACAGGATATGATAAACTATACATATTACATATGTCCTTTATCACAACCAAGTCCAAAAGTAAAATATACAATAAAGATACAAAATGCTCACGAGAAGGGTGAAGATCCCGTGAGTCAAAGGAGTCTGGCACGAAAGAAGTAGAGCTAGTCTGCCTGCTCACTAAAGAAAGCTCGATCTACTGTGGACAGCTCCACTTCGATCCAAGCTTCAACCTGAACATACAAATCCAAGGGAGTCAGGACCTCCCAACAATGAACAGGCTACAGCCAAATGGCTAAGTGACAAGAGTAGAAAGGTTAGAACACAAGAGTGGTATACAAGAACAGGTATAGCATAATCATGAAACGGAAATGCAAAGTAAGGCTGATTACAGGCAAAAGTGATTGTATATGCTTAAGTCACGGTCCCATGAGACTAATACATCGAGGGGATAATCCAAACAAGGAAACCCTCATATATATACCCTTGTCTCATGCCACAGAAATCCCAAGCATATAGAATCAGAGTTACAAATCATATGACAGTCAAAACGGGAATATATAACAAGAATACTAAGAATCATAACTAGAAACATAACTGGAATAACGGAAATCACAATAAGTATCACAACTGGAAACATAACTGGAATCATGACTGGAATATCAAGAATCATAATAAGATCCATAACGGTTATTAATCATTATTATAACTCGTCTAACTCATATATCTAGGTATGTGTCTCGGTATCGATCCCAACCCACATACATCCATATATAAGAAAGTCGAGGGTTGTTATCGGAAGCTGATGGAGAACTGATATAGCTTCTTATAGTAGTTTCCATACACCTGGGACCAGTTTTGGAGGCCCAAAGTCCCCCTAACAGTAGTCTGTGGGCCCAAAGTCCCACTAACAGTACCGCCAACATGTCATATTCCCATACTATAAGCAAGATATCATTCCGGCATCCATCACTTCCTCCCATACCCATACAAGTTGTAGCTTATTAAGAATTATCAGCTTACGGGGAACAATGTACATAACAGTAATAGCCCTACAGATTCAAGAGGTGGCCCCCACAGATTCAAGAGGTGGCCCCCACCGTGTGGTGTGGCACTTTGTTCCGTGTGGCACTTTGTTCCGAGGGAGTGGATTCTAGAGGTGGCCCCCACCGAGTATGGTGTGGCACTTAGTTCCATAAAACAAGACAGGATTCCCGTAAACATAATAATTACAAGGTCAGGTGTATCATGCTTGGTTTTAAAAGATAGCATGACAAGGTGGTGATATATCACAAGCAATAAAACATAACAATAGATTGATAATAGGCCGGGTCAGTCATGACATAACAATAAGGTCTAGCAAAGTAGTGGCATGTCAGGTGATATACATGTGTTAAAAGGAAACGGGTAACTGACAGGTCTGAATTATGACAAGGCAAGAGGAAACATAGGAGCGACACAGAATTCAACGACCTCGAGGGGTCTGCCACGCATGGTATACGATAAGGAGTAAGAACATCACTGGCAAGATACAAGTATAAGAATGAAACAAACAGTTGCATGGTAATACATAAACATAGAAATATGAGGTAACTAGAGGTTATATACTTCAAGTAATAGGTCATGAAGTACAATATACAAACATATAACCGAAGCATAAGATCCAAATTTAAGATAGTAATTAACTGTGACAGACAGCCAAAGTTAGTCGACTAAAGTCAAGGGAGTAGTCGACTAATAGAAGGGTTAGTCGACTGACAGTAGGGTCTAGTCGACTAAAACTGTGTAACAGAGAGTTGGGTTTCTGATTCAGGAAATGTTAGTCGACTAGGTTAGGAGGGGTAGTCGACTAATAGAAGGGTTAAGTCGACTAACAGACACTTAAGTCGACTAAATCTGTGAAACAGAGAGTTGGGTTTGGTTTCAGAAAAAGGGTAGTCGACTAGGGTCAAGGTGTAGTCGACTAATAGGGATCTATAGTCGACTAATAAATAAGATGAGTCGACTAAAACTGTGGATCAGAAAAGGTTACGTTTCAATCTAAGGGTCTCTAGTCGACTAGGTTCTAGGTCAAGTCGACTAAAACTGGTCAAAAACAGAACGCAGAACAGAATTCGCTGGTTGCGTTTGATGGTCTAAAAATGTGATTTTATGGCATATGAACACAAGATAGGAGGATACAAGTATACTAGGAATGAGACAAGTCTTGGTGAGTAAGAATACTCACTTGGATTGGTTATGTGAAGCTTGATCCAAGGTGATAAATCCGACGAAGAGAGAGATGATCCCCAATCCAAAGGAAGTAGCTTGATTGAGGTTGAAGATGAAGATCTTGTTGATGCTTGAGGTGGAGATGATGACCTAGATGATGCCCTTGAGGTTGGTGGTGGATGTTGAGATGAAGGAGGATTTTGGAGAAGGGGATTTCTTTGTGGAAGTGAAGAAAAAGAGAAAGGAAATGTAATGGAGAGTTTATATATGATTTGTGATTTGTGAAGGAGGTGTAATTGAGATGGAAGAGAGGGGGTTTTGTGTAAATGGGGAAGCATGAGGTGTCACTTGACCAATCATGGCCGGCCAAGTGGAGGGGGTGAGGTGGAGGTTAGGTGAAGATATTTTGAGATGGAAGAGTGTGGAAGAAAATGGATTTTGGAAAAGATTAGGAATTTGGGAAATTGGAAATCTCTTTGGCTTGTGAAGGAAGGAAAGGAAATAGAGAAAAGGAAAATGGTAGAGAAATGATAAAGAGAAGATATTTTCTCTTGGACTCAAGATGAAACTGTTGAATAGACAGATACCCGGTTAAAGTCAAAGATGTGGAAATCATTTCGGAAAATGCCGGAATCGTCCGAAATTCAAGTATCTCGGAACGACTCGCAAATTTACCCAAAAATCAATAATAATATATGAAGACTCATAGTGAAATCCTTTTTAAGAAATACTTTATAGTTTTAAAACTAAAAATCCCGGAATCAGTTACCTACCGACTCCGATGGAATTTTCATAAAATCATAAAATTCTCAGAAAAAGTATTTAAGTAGGAAATGTAATTCTAAAAGATAAAGTCTAAAGGACCATCATGAAATTCCAAACAGTTTGAGAATTAAAAATCCGGGAATCGGTCAGCGGCACTGGCCGACACCGGTTTTGAAGATTTTCAACTTAATCACAGAAAATTCCAGAAAATCATAGAAAATCCAAAATATTGGAAAACGATGTTTAAAATGAAATCGGTCGAATCGGATAACCAGAATGTCTAAAACAAGTAAAATTCTGAGATCGAGTCCCCGGCTCAGACTAAGGCTGACTCCGAGTTCACCGATCCACATCCAAGGCAAAACAATCATATAAGGAATTCATAATACAGAATAAGTACAGGAAACAAATCGAAAAAATACGATCGAAAATCTGAATACGAAACTAAGTACGTATTCCGGGAACGGGGTATTACAATCCACCCACCTTACAAAAATTGCGTCCTCGCAATTTCATTAAGGGGTGAAATGAACACAAAGGGACAAAGGCTGGAATAAAGGGCTCATAAAACCAAAACAGGGAATAAGATGAATACAGGAAGGATCAGGATGGAAAATGAAAGAATGATAAGAGAAAATATTTAGAATGATAACCAACTCAAATACAAGATCTGGGGTAGTGGTTACCATGATATCCCTAAGGCTCCTGATCTGGATACTGGTCTTCACACTCTGCTGTATCGCCTGAGGTCTCTGCTGCCATGATGTAACCTTGGCCTCTACCCTGATCTGCTCTAGCTCTCATTCCCCTCTGCTGATGATCATACCGTTGGGTGGAAATGGAACTCTTCGATCAACAGGTTCAGGGTCCCTCCTCAGTGGCGGCGCTGGAAGTGCTGGGGCTGGATGAGCTGGTCTGACTGGTGCCGCATGTCCAAACTTTCTGAACTGGCAATCCCTGAGCGTATGACTCCCTTTCCCACAAGCCAAACATAATCCATTGGCCACTCGACAATCCCTCTTATAATGTCCGGGCCTGTGGCAGAAGTTGCATACAATCTGAGACAGAGGAGGTTGGAATGGTCTCTTCATCATCGGGCCATGGGTTGCCCTATCTGCATCCTCCTCATCCATCAACTCAAAAGGCCTCTTATTGGCCTGGTTCCTCATCTGGTTCACTTTCTTCTTCTCCAGTCCACGCTCTACTTCCCGAGCTATGGTAAGGACTTCTGAATAAGTCTTCAGCTGCTGGGGCATCAAGAAAACTTGTAGGTCCATCTGTAAGCCCTGCTGGAATCTGCTTGCCCGCTTCTCTTCATCCGTCACCATATACGGAGCAAAGCGGCTAAGTCGGAGAAATTCCGCGGCATACTCATCCACGGACTTCTCCCCTTGCTGAAGTCTGATGAACTGCTCCTCCATGTCTTTCTGAGCTGTGACAGGGAAGAATCTGCTGTAAAAACTCTTGGAGAATGTGTCCCAAGTGACAGGCTTCTCCAGTCTTGCCTCCTCAGCTAGCCACCAAGTTCTGGCTATATCCTTCAATTGAATCTTGGCGACCTCCACTTGGTTTTCCTCTGGGACACGGGCTGCCTTCAACAAGTCTGATGTGTCTGTCAGCCATTGCTCAGCATCCAAGGGTTTCTCCCCACCCGTGAATATGGCTGGCTGCAGTCTTCTGAAATCCGATATATTCCCCGGCCTTTGTTCCTTAGGTGCTGCTATCTCTTGCCGGAGAAGCTCGGTCTGCTGCTGCTGGTTCTCCATCATCATCTGGATAACCCTCAATATATCCACATTCTCTCCCACTGCTCCATTCGATGCCGGTCCAGAGTTGCTACGACCCGATCTTCTATCCATGCCTAGTTGATGAAGAATGACTGGAAAGTGATGGAAAAATGGAAGGATTTCAGGATATGAAGGAAGGAACCAAGAAGAACTAGATAATCAAGAAGGACTAGATGACTTTGTACATTGCAGTTGGCATTAGCAAATTACTAGAATTTGCCGCTTGATTGTACTATAGGTGGGAGAGCCTAAGCTCTGATACCAACCTGTAACGCCCCGATTCCACAAATACGGGGACGTCACTGCAACGTATATACGTAGGTCAGAAAGTGCCCCACGTATATACGCTAAGCATAAAAGTACAAGCAAGGGATCAGAGTACAACACAAAGCGTGGTATACACACACATGCCAACATAAAAGGTACATATACAAAGTCATCACAGGATATGATAAACTATACATATTACATATGTCCTTTATCACAACCAAGTCCAAAAGTAAAATATACAATAAAGATACAAAATGCTCACGAGAAGGGTGAAGATCCCGTGAGTCAAAGGAGTCTGGCACGAAAGAAGTAGAGCTAGTCTGCCTGCTCACTAAAGAAAGCTCGATCTACTGTGGACAGCTCCACTTCGATCCAAGCTTCAACCTGAACATATAAATCCAGGGAGTCAGGACCTCCCAACAATGAACAGGCTACAGCCAAATGGCTAAGTGACAAGAGTAGAAAGGTTAGAACACAAGAGTGGTATACAAGAACAGGTATAGCATAATCATGAAACGGGAAATGCAAAGTAAGGCTGATTACAGGCAAAAGTGATTGTATATGCTTAAGTCACGGTCCCATGAGACTAATACATCGAGGGGATAATCCAAACAAGGAAACCCTCATATATATACCCTTGTCTCATGCCACAGAAATCCCAAGCATATAGAATCAGAGTTACAAATCATATGACAGTCAAAACGGGAATATATAACAAGAATACTAAGAATCATAACTAGAAACATAACTGGAATAACGGAAATCACAATAAGTATCACAACTGGAAACATAACTGGAATCATGACTGGAATATCAAGAATCATAATAAGATCCATAACGGTTATTAATCATTATTATAACTCGTCTAACTCATATATCTAGGTATGTGTCTCGGTATCGATCCCAACCCACATACATCCATATATAAGAAAGTCGAGGGTTGTTATCGGAAGCTGATGGAGAACTGATATAGCTTCTTATAGTAGTTTTCATACACCTGGGACCAGTTTTGGAGGCCCAAAGTCCCCCTAACAGTAGTCTGTGGGCCCAAAGTCCCACTAACAGTACCGCCAACATGTCATATTCCCATACTATAAGCAAGATATCATTCCGGCATCCATCACTTCCTCCCATACCCATACAAGTTGTAGCTTATTAAGAATTATCAGCTTACGGGGAACAAATGTACATAACAGTAATAGCCCTACAGATTCAAGAGGTGGCCCCCACAGATTCAAGAGGTGGCCCCCACCGTGTGGTGTGGCACTTTGTTCCGTGTGGCACTTTGTTCCGAGGGAGTGGATTCTAGAGGTGGCCCCCACCGAGTATGGTGTGGCACTTAGTTCCATAAAACAAGACAGGATTCCCGTAAACATAATAATTACAAGGTCAGGTGTATCATGCTTGGTTTTAAAAGATAGCATGACAAGGTGGTGATATATCACAAGCAATAAAACATAACAATAGATTGATAATAGGCCGGGTCAGTCATGACATAACAATAAGGTCTAGCAAAGTAGTGGCATGTCAGGTGATATACATGTGTTAAAGGAAACGGGTAACTGACAGGTCTGAATTATGACAAGGCAAGAGGAAACATAGGAGCGACACAGAATTCAACGACCTCGAGGGGTCTGCCACGCATGGTATACGATAAGGAGTAAGAACATCACTGGCAAGATACAAGTATAAGAATGAAACAAACAGTTGCATGGTAATACATAAACATAGAAATATGAGGTAACTAGAGGTTATATACTTCAAGTAATAGGTCATGAAGTACAATATACAAACATATAACCGAAGCATAAGATCCAAATTTAAGATAGTAATTAACTGTGACAGACAGCCAAAGTTAGTCGACTAAAGTCAAGGAGTAGTCGACTAATAGAAGGGTTAGTCGACTGACAGTAGGGTCTAGTCGACTAAAACTGTGTAACAGAGAGTTGGGTTTCTGATTCAGGAAATGTTAGTCGACTAGGTTAGGAGGGGTAGTCGACTAATAGAAGGGTTAAGTCGACTAACAGACACTTAAGTCAACTAAATCTGTGAAACAGAGAGTTGGGTTTGGTTTCAGAAAAAGGGTAGTCGACTAGGGTCAAGGTGTAGTCGACTAATAGGGATCTATAGTCGACTAATAAATAAGATGAGTCGACTAAAACTGTGGATCAGAAAAGGTTACGTTTCAATCTAAGGGTCTCTAGTCGACTAGGTTCTAGGTCAAGTCGACTAAAACTGGTCAAAAACAGAACGCAGAACAGAATTCGCTGGTTGCGTTTGATGGTCTAAAAATGTGATTTTTATGGCATATGAACACAAGATAGGAGGATACAAGTATACTAGGAATGAGACAAGTCTTGGTGAGTAAGAATACTCACTTGGATTGGTTATGTGAAGCTTGATCCAAGGTGATAAATCCGACGAAGAGAGAGATGATCCCCAATCCAAAGGAAGTAGCTTGATTGAGGTTGAAGATGAAGATCTTGTTGATGCTTGAGGTGGAGATGATGACCTAGATGATGCCCTTGAGGTTTGGTGGTGGATGTTGAGATGAAGGAGGATTTTGGAGAAGGGGATTTCTTTGTGGAAGTGAAGAAAAAGAGAAAGGAAATGTAATGGAGAGTTTATATATGATTTGTGATTTGTGAAGGAGGTGTAATTGAGATGGAAGAGAGGGGGTTTTGTGTAAATGGGGAAGCATGAGGTGTCACTTGACCAATCATGGCCGGCCAAGTGGAGGGGGTGAGGTGGAGGTTAGGTGAAGATATTTTGAGATGGAAGAGTGTGGAAGAAAATGGATTTTGGAAAAGATTAGGAATTTGGGAAATTGGAAATCTCTTTGGCTTGTGAAGGAAGGAAAGGAAAATAGAGAAAAGGAAAATGGTAGAGAAATGATAAAGAGAAGATATTTTCTCTTGGACTCAAGATGAAACTGTTGAATAGACAGATACCCGGGTTAAAGTCAAAGATGTGGAAATCATTTCGGAAAATGCCGGAATCGTCCGAAATTCAAGTATCTCGGAACGACTCGCAAATTTACCCAAAAATCAATAATAATATATGAAGACTCATAGTGAAATCCTTTTTAAGAAATACTTTATAGTTTTAAAAACTAAAAATCCCGGAATCAGTTACCTACCGACTCCGATGGAATTTTCATAAAATCATAAATTCTCAGAAAAAGTATTTAAGTAGGAAATGTAATTCTAAAAGATAAAGTCTAAAGGACCATCATGAAATTCCAAACAGTTTGAGAATTAAAATCCGGGAATCGGTCAGCGGCACTGGCCGACACCGGTTTTGAAGATTTTCAACTTAATCACAGAAAATTCCAGAAAATCATAGAAAATCCAAAATATTGGAAAACGATGTTTAAAACTGAAATCGGTCGAATCGATAACCAGAATGTCTAAAACAAGTAAAATTCTGAGATCGAGTCCCCGGCTCAGACTAAGGCTGACTCCGAGTTCACCGATCCACATCCAAGGCAAAACAATCATATAAGGAATTCATAATACAGAATAAGTACAGGAAACAAATCGAAAAAATACGATCGAAAATCTGAATACGAAACTAAGTACGTATTCCGGGAACGGGGTATTACATATATTATGAATATGTAAACATGTACAAAAAACATTATTTTTTTGTCTTCACAATGTAAATGAATAAAAATTCTCATTGGACTATACAAATAGCTTCCTTCAAACCAATAAGAAATTATTAATAATTAGTACACAAAAAATTTAAAACAAAACATAATAGACTACAATTGGAATGGTAGATATCCACGTATGTTGAGCACAAGTATATACAAAAATAAATGATGATAAGGATTCTCCAAACTTTTATAATATTTGATTCACAATCAAGAAGAGCCTGTACCTACCGAACTGTTGTCATCATTAGCAACAGAAACAAAACTGCTGCTAACTGCATTTTCAGCATTGATACTTTTTAATGTAAAAGGTTCTAGCTGGGGGAGAAACATGAGCTGAGTTTTGATTCCAGTGTTATACTTGGCAGAAAGCTTTAGCTTATATATCAATTCACAGCTCCCATCAGTATTTTATGTTTTAAAACAGTACGCTCCATGATATTTTGGCAAACTCTTTTCACATAATAATCCCCAGTATCTGGTAGCTCTTCCTTTATTACTAACTTAAAACCACTTGATGCTTAGACATACTATGATCAAGTGATCAACATGAAGCTTAGGAGTGGGAATTCAGTCTTTGCCGCCCATTCTCGTAAAAAGACCAAAATCATAATCCAGATGCAACTTTTGGTCTCATCAAATAGTTTATTGACTTTTAGTAATTAATGTAAATGTCGTGTCCAAATCCCATAAATTTCATCATATGTATAATAACCCTATTTTTTAAATACAAGATTTAATAATAAATAATAAAATTTTAATTTTGTACATGTATCTTGTGTTAATTATTATTTATTATGTGAGTTATTATTACTAATTATTATTGATTACTATTATCATTTTTATTAGTGTTATTATTATTAATAATATTGTTATTATTATGATTCGTGTTAATTCTTTTTATTATTGCTGTTGATTGTTATTAATTATTATTATTGTTAAATATCATTGTATATTATTGTTGTTGTTCTTGTTATTAATATTGTTGATATCTATTTGGGTGTGTATTATCTTTAGCCAAGCCCACACCACTTGTATCTATCCCTTGAGCCCATAACCCATTATGATTATACCCAAATCCGTTTTTCCATGATCCAATACCATGATTTATAATCTATAACCCAATATCAGTCATATCCATACATCCTAATTCAATCCTATACTAACTAATCTATATCATATCTTAACTATTAGATCAATCCTAACTAATCCTAAGTCCTAACAACCCAATCCTAATCCCTAACCTAATCCTAAACCCACCTCATTCACCCACATCCTGTTCTTCTCCCCATGTGCAACACCTTCCACGACAGCCTTCCCAACTCCTCTATTTGCCGCACCACCTCCTCCTAGACTCCACACACAACCACCCACCATCGTCATCACCTTCTCTCCGCTGTTCGCAACCTCCGCCATCATCTCTGGCGCACCCTGGAGCACGCGCAACCCATGACCTCCATGGCCGTGTGCATCTCCTCATGGTTGCCTGCTCCCCCTCTTCAGCGAGCTCCGCCGACTATCCCCGAGCGTACCCCACTCTTGGCCGTTGCACATCCCCAGGCCGAGCACGATCCCCAGGCCGAGCACGATCCCCTTGCCTCCATCCTTGCCGCACCACCCTCTCCTCCGAGCCAGCCTTTCATCCACAGAACCCCATGGTGCAGTCGGATCCCTGCCATCTCCCTCCACCATGAGCAACGTCGAACCTACGCCAGCGAGCCCGCACCACCTTTTCCCTTACCATCTCTCATTGGTTCACCTCCGCCTATCCGTAACTCCATGCCGTTGCCACCACCATCGTCTCCTTCTAGATGACGCGATCCACCACCACGGTCTCCTCTCATCTCAACGACCTCCAATCCTCGACGGGCGTCACAACCCCTTCCCTCTTCCATCTCCACGCAATCCAACTACCCAAGCACCACCACCTCACCCAGCCACAGACCACTCGGTCTCCTCCTATGCTGCCGAGCATCCCCCCATCGCTGGAGCCCGCGTGCTGCCATCTTCTCTCCCGCAGTCCCTTTCCATGCCGCCGTGTCGAGGCCTCCACCGCCATCACACGAGCACTGCCACCTCTCCACCTCCTTCCCCTAGTGCAACCGCCAACCACCATCACCGATGGTCGTGCTCTCCATCGATCCTACACTCGCACCCCCATGCCATCCAACACCACCTGTCCATCACCTCAACCTCTTCTCTCCTTCTCCTCTCACACTCTCCATCTCCCAAAGAAACCCAACACCTGCATCTCCTCTTTTCCTATATCTCACTTTCTCTATATCTATCTCTGATTCTCTCTCTCCCTCTCAGGCCGCCGGCGGATCCATCGCCACTGCCACGCGGCCACCCAGAACCCCGCGCCACCAAGCCCGAACCCCTGTCCCTCTTCTCTCTTTCTTCTATCTTCTTCATTTCATGTTGGATCTCACCCAAACACAACCCGATCCGTTATCGTATACCCACAATCCAAAACAAATTTATAAGTTATGGGTTTATTCCAGTGGAGATACAACCTATGGTAATCAACAGACCCGTTAAGGAGATGGAGGCCCGATAAGCACCGGATTCGTGTTCAGACTATATCTCGGCCATCCGATCTCTGATTCGGGCGAGACGTTGGACCGTGAAGACTAGATATACGCAACCGCGACATACTCAGTGAGTGTTCTTTGTTTAGCTTATTGAGCATTCAGTGTTATTTCATGTGTCTTATTATCTCTCTTTAAATTGTGTATCATTGTGGTATATTAAATTAATATGTGACTTATTCAATTAAACTTTAGTTCTTTAAATTACCTATTTAAATTCTTAACAGGTAAATATAATTAGAAAGTGGTAAATTTTCATGATTTAAATACTTGCACAAGTGATTGATTATTTTATCTTGGATTATTCTATTCATGCCTGCATATCAGTACTCATCCTGAATATCATGATATTACATAGAAAACTTGACTGGTTGTACATAACATTTACCTGATAACTATTTTATCTATGTTACTAAAATCGCTCGAAAATATTGTTCCACGACCTGTTATACTTGTTACATATCCTGTTATACTATATCCTGACTACACTGTTGATGTTGTTATCGTGACTATCACCGACTTATCCTTGTGATCTAAGTAACATGTACTTAAATTAATCTTGATAATCTAAATAATATGATATTAAATAACTTACACCGGGACTGGGGAAATTGATGGAGGAGACAACATCTGCATTTTGAGTGGACCTGGGATACAGGTTGCGCAGCCGAAAGAGGGTTCCACTGCATGGTTCCTGTGGGGTGACTGACACCCCATCCTGTTCTTGTTCCTGTTATACATGTTATACATGCTACCTGACTTGTTATACATGTTACCTGACTACCTTGTGGTAGGGCCTGGTTCAGCGCCAGGAGTCTGGGCCGTGGTCCCGTGTATATACGGGACCCACTTAAAATGCAAACAATCTCCAATCAATCAGTTTCAATAACTTAGGACCTTGATTGGCACACGTGGTAGGCGTAGATGGGATGCGTCTACTGCAGGTGATAATTAGTGTTCGCTGACATAATTAATAACAAAATTGATTCTTACATTGACATTATAAGCTGAACCTGATATATGCATGTTATGATAGACACCTGACTGTGCGCTCATGACTTGACATATGATTTATAACCGATTGATCTTATTACTTTAAAAGTTAGGTATTGCATGTCATCATGATACTTGTAATATGCTGATTGATAGTTATTGCACTATACCATCTTTTTATTACTGTCTTATTCATGTTATTTTTCTTATCCAATACACCTTCATGATAGATCATAGTATGATCACATAATGTATGCATGTGCACCATTCCCTTATTTTTACGCACTCATTGGGAGTTCTGACTCCCTGAATTTACACATTCAGGTATAAGGTTATTATATTTTATTGATCAGGTATTTGGGGAGGAGCTTACACATTACGAGGAGCCGGAGTTCTCTTTGCTAGATAATCCATTCCTGGTATCGTATCATACCTTCTATTATTCTGTTAAGTTCTATTGATTCTCTATAGTTTGGACTATATATTATTCTATTGATTTATTCACAGAATAATATTATCATGTGTAGGAATTGTATGTATTATTGCAATGACTTTATTTGCCTTTATTGTTGATTTATATAACTTGTTTAGGTCACTTTAGGCTTAGCGTGTATACATGGGGTATTTTCCTCGCGTATATACGTCGCCGACTCTCGTCGCGTCTCCGTTTCAACGTATTTTAGGAAGCGGGGCGTGAGGATTTTCTTGGTATCAGAGCCAGGTTCGCAAAAAAATGGAACTTGTTCATGCTTGTGACTTGAGACAAGTTATACTTACACTGCAATAAACATATATTACTTACACAATGATATTGAGTCCAGTTGGGAATTGAACGTCCTCCCTTTGGATATCCATCTCTTTGATCTTTTGATATTTTTGATTCCAACTTTCCTTTCAAATGGTCTGAACATGCTTCTTCATCCGAATATTTTTACCGTTCCAATATCTCTTAATGATCTGAATTCTTCTCTTGGTTCCAATCAGTAGCGAAATCAGGAATAAATTTGGGGTAGGCTGCAATTTTTTATAACATATGCTTGTGAATTATATGAATTTGCCAAAAGAATGAAATAATATTCTCCCCTAAATCAGGAGCGGAATCAGAAATAAATTTGCTAAAAGAAAATCAAAATAGAAGAGGGGTCTAAAATAATATATGAAAAAGAACCAAAATAAAAGGGGTCTAAGGCAATATATGAAAAAAGCGAAGCGGGGCGGGCTGTAGCCTGGCCCAGCCAACTCCTGGGTCCGCCCCTGGTTCCAATCTTTCATTCTAGTTCTATTTTTCTGATTTTGTCTTTTGAAACCGATTACTCCATTTTAAAGCATGTAACAGAAATCAGAGCGCGCAGCGAAAGCGTGATGGGCCCATGATGCAATGAGAAGCGACGTGGAAGCTTTATCTTCTCGCTTAACTTGATTTTTTTATCATTCCCTTCTTTATTGAAATTTTGAGGACGAATTTTTTATAAGTTGGGTAGAATGTAATAACCCTATTTTTAAAATATAAGATTTAATAATAAATTAATAATATTTTAATTTGTGTACATGTATCTTGTGTTAATTATTATTTATTATATGAGTTATTATTATTAATTATTATTGATTACTATTATCATTTTTATTAGTGTTATTATTATTGTTAATATTGTTATTATTATGATTAGTGTTAATTCTTCTTATTGTTGGTGGTGTTGATTGTTATTAATTGTTATTGTTAAATATCATTGTGTATTTTTGTTTTTGTTTTTGTTATTAATATTGTTGATATTTATTTAGGTGTGTATTATCTTTAGCTAAGCCCATGCCACTTGTATCTTTCCTTTGAGCCCATAAACCATTATGATTATACTCAAATCCGTTAGCCCATGATCCAATACCCATTAGCCATAACCCATAACCCAATATCAATCATATCCATGTCATCCTATTCAATCCTATACTAACTAATATATATCATATCTTAACTATTAGATTAATCCTAACTAATCCTAACAACCCAATCCTAATCCCTAACCTAATCCTAAACCTTCCTCCTTCACCCACATCTTGTTTTCTCCCCATGCGCAACACCCTCCACTAGAGCCTCCCCAACTCTACTTGCTGCACCACCACCTCCTCCTAGATTCTGTCACGCACAACCACCCACCATCGTCATCGCCTTCTCCTCTTCGCTATCCACACCATCATCTTCGGTGAACCCCGGAGCACGCGCAACCAGTGACCTCCATGGCTGTGTGCATCTCCTCATGGCTGTCGGTTCCCCCTGTCCGGCGAGCTCCGCCGACCATCCTCGAGCGCACCCCACTCTTGGCCGCTACACACCCCGGCCGAGCACAATCCCCTTGCCTTCATCTTTGCCGCATCACCCCTCTCCTCCGAGCCAGTCTCTTATCCACAGAACCTCATGGTGCAGCCGGATCCCTGCCATCTACCTCGGCTGTGAGCGACGCCGAACCCACGCCAGCGAGCCCGCACCACCTTCTTCCTCACCATCTCCCATTGCTTCACCTCCGCATATCCGAAACTCCATGTCTTCGCCACCATCATCATCGTCTCCTCCTTTTAGACGACGTGATCCACAACCCCGATCTCCTCTCATCTCGACGGCCTCTGGTCCTCGACGGGCTCGACAACCCCATCTCTCCATCTCCACGCAACCCAACTACCCAAGCACCGCCACCTCACCCAGCTACATACCACCCGGTCTCCTCCCATTCTGCCAAGCACCCCTACCATCGCCGGAGCCCACGCGCTGCCATATCCTCTCCGGCAGTCCCTCTCCATGCCGACGTGTCGAGGCCTCCATCGCCATCACGCGAGCACTGCCACCTCTCCACCTCCTTCCCCTTGTGCAACCGCCAACCACCATCAGCCACGTTCGTGCTTTCCGTCGCGCCAGCACTCGCACCCCCATGCCATCCAACGCCACCCGTCCATCACCCCAGCCTCCTCTCTCCTCCTCTCACACTCTCCATCTCCCAAAGAAACCCAACACCTGCATCTTCCCTTTTCCTATATCTCACTTTCTCTTTATCTTTGATTCTCTCTCTCCCCCTCAGGCCGCCGCTGGCGAGTGGCCGCCGACGGATCCGTCACCACTGCCACGCGGCCACCCAGACCCTCACGCCACCAAACCTGAGCCCTTATTCCTCTCCTTTTTTCTTTCTTTCCCTTATTTCTTCTATCTTCTTTATTTCATGTTGGATCTCACCCTAACACATCCCAACCCGTAAACCTATACCCACAATCCAAAACAAATTTAAAAGTTGTGGGTTTGGTTATTGGGTTTATCCCAGTGGAGATACGATACGTTGCAATCAACATACCCGTTAAGGAGATCCAGGCCTGATAAGCACTGGTTCGTGTTTAGACTGTATCTCGGCCGTCCGATCTCTGATTCGGACGATTCTGAAGGCGTTGGAACTGTGAAGACCAGATCTACGCAACCACGACATACTTAGTACCTTATTGAGCATTCTTTGTTTACCTTATTGAGCATTCAGTGTTATTTCATGTTAGTGTCTTATTATCTCTCTTTAAATTGTGTATCATTGTGGTATATTAATTTAATACGTAACTTATTCAGTTAAACTTTAGTTCTTTAAATTACCTTTTTAATTCTTAGCAGGTAAATATAATTAGAAAATGGTAAATTTTCATGATTTAAATAATTTCACAAGTGATTGATTATTTTGCCCTGGATTATTCTATTCATGCTGGCATATCAGTACTCATCTGGAACATCATGATAGTACATAGAAAACTTAACTGGTTGTAAATAACATATACTTGATAATTATATTGTTCATGTTACTAAAATCGTTAGGAAATATTATCCACAATAACAACATCCTCCTGTTATACTTGTTACATATCCTTTTATACTGTATCCTGACTACACTGTTGATGTTGTTACCGTGACTATCACCGACTTATCCCTGTGATCTAAGTAACATGTACTTAAATTAATCTTGATAATCTATATAACATGATATTAAACAACTTACATCGGGACTGAAAAAACTGATGGAGGAGACGTCTGTATTTTGGGTGGACCTAGGATATAAGTTGCGCAACTGAAAGAGGGTTCGACTGTAGGGCTCCAGTGGGGTGATTGACACCCCGTCTTGTTCTTGTTCCTGTTATACATGTTATACATGTTACCTGACTTGTTATACATATTACTTGACTATCTTACGGTAGGGCCTGCTTCAGCGCCAGGAGTCTGTGCCGTGGTCTCGGGTATGTACGAGACTCACTTAAAATACAGACAATGTCTCCAACCAATCAGTTTCAATAACTTAGGACCTCGTTTGACACACATGGTAGGCGTAGTATGGGATGCGTCTACTGCAAGTGACAATTAGTGTTCTATGACGTAATTAATAAGACTGAATCTTACATTGACGCTGTAAACTGAACCTGATATATACACGTTATGATAGATACCTGGCTGTGCTCATGACCTGACATATGATTTATAACTGATTGATCTCATTACTTTTAAAGCTAGGTATTGCTTGTCATCTTGATACTTGTAATATGCTGATTAATAGTTATTGTATTATACTATCTCTTTATTGTTATATTATTCATGCTATTTTTCTTATCTAGTACACCTTCATGATAGTATCATAGTATGATCACACGATGTATGCATGTGCACCATTCCCTTATTTTTTATGTACTTATTGGGAGTTTTAACTCTCTGAATTTTCACATTCAGGTATATAGTTGTTATATTTTATTGATCAGATATTTGGGGAGGAGCTTACGCATTACGAGGAGCCTGAGTTTTCTTTGCTAGATCATCCATTCCTGGTATCGTATCATACCTTCATTTATTCTGTTGAGTTATATTTATTCTCTATAGTTCGGATTCTATATTATTCTATTGATTTATTTGCAGAATAATATTATCATGTGTGGAAATTGTATGTATTATTGCAGTGATATTATTGCCTTTATTATTGATTTATATAACTTGTTTATGTCACTTTAGGCTTAGCGTATATACATGGGGTATTTTCTTCGCGTATATACGTCGTCGACTTTCGTTGCGTCTCCGCTTCAACGTATTTTGAGAAGCGGGGCGTGACAATATGAGTGCTCTGAAATATTTGCTTAGCAACATAAATTGAAGACGGACGAACAGGCAAAATTTTGTTAAACCTATTGGTAGCCCATTCTGGAATTTCATGTATGATTCAAAAAAATATTGCTAAACCTATGGGTAGCCCATTCTGGAAGATAAGACAACAGGACACAAGTATTAGATTCTTTGACATTAGTTACATGATTTTTAAGTTTTAGCATTCTTCTCTAAAGTTCGAGGATCTGACATATGTAAAAACCCTAGGACAACATTTAAAAACATTATACAGGTAATACCCATTTTGGGTATAAGAAAATTTATGATTGAAGGTATAATGCAAACAGGGTGTAATAGCTGTCCGGGCGTTGGTCATGATTTTTAAGTTTCACCATTCTTCTCTAAAATTCGAGGATCTGACATATGTAAAAACCCTAAGACAACATTTAAAAACATTATACTGGTAATACCCATTTTGGGTATAAGAAATTTATGATTGAAGGTATAATGCAAACAGGGTGTAACAGCTGTCCGGATGTTGGTTATAAGCAATATCTAGTGAAACTCTGTGTGGCTTATTCGCTAAAAGAGAAAATATTAAGGTCCTTAATCAGTATAATGGGTATTAACCAATACCTAGTTTCTATTTAGCATTCCGTTGGTATAACACAAGTTTTTCCCTTGTACCCAATCTTATACAATTTTGAACTGTATTAAAGAATTTAAGTATGTATTTGTTACTAGTATCTCACTTGACAATGAAGAACTGAGATGATATAGTGCCAGCACACACATGGTTAACTTCTCGCAAACATAATTTAGCAATTTATATTTTATATACTACCAAACAAATTCCATCAGTTAGGGGGCCTTAATAGCGTCTTAAGATGATTAGTGCCCATATTCTAGCTTAATAGCAATTTTCTATTAAGACTTCACCTGACAGCTTATTGGATTCCACAATAAGCAATAGCTAAAATTTGTCCATAACAAAAACTGCATTACCTAAAACTTATAGTAGTGATTAGTTTCTATGTGTTCAACATTTTTATCAAAAAATGTTCTTTTTGTGCACTCTTGAAGGCATTACTTGACATTGGGATTTTCTTTTCGAAACTGTCATTGTTTCTTTTCTTTCTATAAAGTTCCACGCTTATTACAGTTATCTTCATAGACCTGTCAAAATCATTATATAAGTTTTGAACAGATAAATGGTTTAAACTATTGAAATGGCTTCCTTTTAGAGCTCTTTATGACATTTTATTATTCCTAGGAACTAAAACCTGTCCATATTACTCCTTTTTTGTAAAACCATGCATTATTTACCTTAAATATCAGAAGAATCAGAAGAAGAAGAAGAAGAAGAAGAAGCTTTATCTATCTCTGAAATCCTCTGCATACAACCTAGTCTAAATTAATTTAAGTGAAAATTCAATAATGCAACCCACAACCTTGCAATCAAACTTTTTCGAAACAAAACACTAAGCGCTGTTCAGTCCCCAAAAGGAAATTGACAGAAAAAATTAATACATACAATATATGATAATATCAGCACAAGTGCTAGCTCCTTTGCTTTGATCATTTCATTATTTTGCTTAACAAAAGGTTGATAGAGAAGGAGAAATCATTTGTTGAAACAAAGATCGCATTGTTCATATAACCTCTCAAATGCATTGCATAAAACTTAAGCCTAATTATCGAAAGAAACACAAAATCAAAGAAATTAAAACACCCTTGAAAGAAAAGAAAAAAATCAGACCTTTTTAAGGGTCAATCTCTGCAATTTGGGCACCTCCTCCATCAACGTTGCTTTCATTCGCCAGATCTCCACATTTATCACCACCACTGCAGCACTGTTCTTCTCCTGAGCTGCCAGCTTCGATTTCTACACAACAACAACAACCAGCAGATCCATCACCAATCCCCACCCCCCCCCCCCCCCCCCCCCCAAAAAAAAAAAAAAAAAAAAAAAAAAACAACCTAATTCAAAAAGAAAAAAAACCTAGATTTCGAGACGGATACCTCGAGCGCGGTGTCGAAGTCATTTTTCTTTTTTTCCTATAAGGATTTGATTTGATTTTTTGGCCCCCTTTCTTTCTTTCAATTTTGAGGAGAAAATGGGAGTTAGAGACAAAAGAAGGAGAGAGAGCGGGCAGCGGCGAGAGCGGGCGCTGCTCTCTCACGATTTGTTTTGATAAAAAGTGCAAAAGTTGGAGACGGACAGATGAACGGACAAATTTTATATAAGAATCACGGGAGAAAATCTCTCTCGCTTCGCTCGGTTGGCTTTGATAAGCTTATTCAAGTTGCTAAACAGGTTTGGTATAAGAGGGGTCCTGTACGAAGTATAAATTAACACCATGCAAAATTTTGGGTGTTTGGTAGGTATAAGAAAAATAAAAGTACTTGCACCCTTTTATCCTTCTTTTAAAACCGACCTAATGGGAATATATTTTTGTTTGGACCTTTGGCTTATATCAACAAATATATAATGTCGTCCACTCAATCTCTCAATCTATGATAACTTTGGAGGGTTGTCCTCAATTTCGCAATCCCAAGCTGCATAACCAATAAATATATTTTCTTATTCGAAGATTGGCCTACTTGCTATGGTGAACTCTCACTCATTAGTTTCTTTCACCAAAAATTGACACCAAAATTTTGAGGGTCGTATCTTGACAGCCATTTAAACAAATTCTCAAATCCTTCTGTGGAACCTACTAGCTATGGAATTTCTCTACACAAACCAATTCCATTTTGATTTGAAAATACTTGTATGATGATTTGTTATTGAATACTAAGACTCCTAGCACCAAGGAAAAATAAGCAACATTCACGATAGAAGAAGAAAGAATGATCTAAAATTCATGCTAGGAGCATAGAAAATGTTGAATGTCTTTCCTATATCCAACAACTGGAGTTCCTGTTATTTAATTTACTCTTGATTTTTAAACTCCATTTGATATTTTAAGATGCAGTGGATCTTGTCTGAATCTTTGTTGTAAAGGTCTACTAAAAAGGATGCAAACATGGTTCAAAGTTGCGGTCTCAGCCATCGACTTGGCGGGCACTAAGACACATCAATTGCAACGTCTCGGATCAGTCTCGGACTATGCATGCAAAATACTACATAAAAGACTCAAATTTTTTTTGAAAAATCATGACAAATCTTAAAAACTTATAGACATTAATTTTTATGTATCACATGTCCAAAACCGAAGGGGAGACTGAAGAAAACATGGATGGAGGTAATACGATAAGATATAGAGGCTAAAGGTCTTAGTGAAGGCATATTGCTCGATAGAAATGAGTGGAGAAAGCTGATCCTTGTGCTCGATCCGGCATAATTCTCTTTTGGTTCATGTAGCTTACCCCAAATACTTAGGACAAATGGCTTAGTTGTTGTTGTTATTGTACATGTCCAAAACAAGTTTGTTTTCAGGGGTAATTAGGAAAATGTGATGATTTTAGGGCGTAAATTTAAGAAATGTAGTGATCTGGGGTAAATTTAGAAACATGGAAGATTTGAGGGGTATATATATAAGAAAACCCAAAAAGAGAAAAAAGAAAAAAGAAAAGATAAGGGACAAGAGAGAGATCGGTGATCACCTCTCTATGGCTCTCTCTCCTCTTTCCTTCCCTCTAGCTCTCGCTTCCACTTTCTTTCGTCTCTCTCCCTCTCATTTTTCTCTTCCTCTCTTTGGCTCTTTCTCCCACCATTCATCTCTCTCCCCTATTAGATCTTGCCCTTATAGGATTATATTTTGATCAATGTGTTTTGATGATAACAACCTAGTGTGTTGTGTATTTTTGTACTCACATATTTCTTGCAGAATTCTTGGACAAATTATACTGAAGTATGGATCATTCTTGAAGATTAAGGAGTACAAAGGCTTGAAGACATTGTATATTTTATTATATTTTTTCTAGATTTCTAGAAAAATATTAAGGCCTTAATTCACACACACACACAGAGATAAGTCGACTTATCCAATTTATCAGTCGACTTATATTCTGATACATTGATACATACATCAGACTAGTCGACTTATAACTTCTATAAGTCGACTTATAATTCTCAGTAGAAAGTTACAGTTCTTACTTTTCTCAGTCTAGTCAACTTATACTTTTTATAAGTCAACTTATCAAGCTATTTTCTGTATCATAAGTCGACTAACCCAAATTATAATTCGACTAATATGACAGTTTCTATCTGTTGAACAGTTGTGTGATTTTTTAAAATTCTGACCGTTTTCTCACCTTTTTATTCAAATTTCAAATAGATTAACTGACCAACAGTCAGTATTCTCTAGCTATAAATAGAGATCAATTCCCTTTGATTTAACACAACATTCCACATATTCTGCCTTGAAAAAATTTCAGAATTCCGTTTTTCAAGAAACTTAGAAAATCTCTCTATTTTGCCTCTTTCTTCACCCAACTCCAATTCTGTGAAGAACTCTGAGAGGAACTCTATAAGTCTCTTATAGATACACTTTCACATACAAATCAAAACTTATAGGATTTATTATACTTGTTGTCAGAAGGTCTTCTCGGTGTAGAGAAGAGGTGTACAAATTTGGTTCTCAGTGTAGAGAAGAGGTGTACAAATTTAGTAAGGGTGTTTGTCAAGTGGTATACATGTGTATTATTTTGTAGGCTTCAAAATCAGGATAAAGAAAATCTCAAACGAGTTATTTGGGGATTGGATGTAGGTCAGGAAGACCGAACCAGGATAAAATCATTGTGTTTGCGATTGCCTTTTTGATTTTATTTCTGTGATGTTAATTTCTTTTCAAGTTACTAATCTTTCTTGTTAAGATTATTTTTTAAAAATTATTCACCCCTTTAGTGTTTGAGTTGCCTATTTTAGGTCCTGCATTTGGTATCAGAGCCTTATTGAAGAAATGACAATGGACTTTCCATTATCACAGTTCAAAGAAGGGCAGTCCACACAACGACCGCCATTATTCGACGATTCCAACTACAACTATTGGAAGTGCAGAATGAAGATATACTTACAATTTATAATCTACGAACTATGAAACATCATTGACGCAACATATGAAAAACCAAGTACCAACTACGACATGTGGATGGTCGAATAAAAGAAATCTGTCAATCTTGATGCAAAAGTAATGAACACTCTCTTCTGTGCCTTGAAGGAGGAATTCAACCGTGTGTCAACAACCACATTAACATATCAAATTTGGCAAACACTACATGTAATACGCAAAGGCACAGACAAAGGTAAAGAATCTAAAATTTCTTTTCTTATGCACAAGTTCGAACTATTCAAGATGGAGAAGAACAAAACAATCGCTTACATGATTACTCGATTCACCGACATCACGAACTCTCTTGTAGCCCTTGGAAAAGAGTACACTCAAGTAGAGAAAGTAAGAAAGGTTCTTCGAGCACTCACATCCACTTGGAAAAGAAAACTACTGTCATAGAAGAAGCCTGCAATATCCCTAATGTATAATACATGATTTAATATGCATAATAATATTTTAACATGTATATATGATTTGTATTAAGAGTTATTATTATTTTATGTGGTTTTGATAACTAATTGTTATAGATTTTTATTGTTATTAGTAATTATTTTAAATAGTTATTAATATGTAGTTGTTATTGACTATTATTAATGTTAGTATTATTATTACTACTATTAGTATTATTATTAATATTGTCATTGTTACTCATTATTATCATTACTACTAATTACTTAATTGATTGTGTTAATATTATGTATTTTTATTCTAATTATGAGTGCAATTATTTCTATTTCATCTTTCTATATCCAAACCCATATACCCATTAACCCAAATCTATTTTCAAGCCCATGTAAACCCACCCCATTAACCACAACCTGAAACCAATAACCCAACTCTTATATAATCCTAACACTAATCTTAACCCAACCCCAAACCCTAATCTATATCATCTCCTCCCACAGCCATCACCCCTACCTCCTTGCACAATCAGAGCCGCATCTCCAACACCGCAACTCTTCCTACCAAGCTGACCAGCCAGCACCTACCATCACACTCGGCCTCCATTCCCGCAGACCGCCGTGACCTACCCTCTTCTCAGTCGAGTGCAACACCCACACCCCCTCCTCAACCTCTATCTCACCCCAAGCACCTCCACTTCTCCTTATGTTCATGCACCCACCATGGCTGAGACCCCCTTGCGCCCTTCTCCCATTTCTGCCGCCGGTGGCGAGAGCCGCTAAACTTCACCTCCTCCCCTTGCCGCCCCTATCTCCCTTCCTCATTGCACCGAGCTCCACCACACACATTGAGACCTCCATGGCCGAGCACCCCGACGACAACATTTCTTTCTCCCCTCCTTGGCCTCCGCCGGTGCACCGGAGCTCCCCTGCTTGCATGAGCCCACGGCCATGCAACCCCCCATGCGTAAGCCTACCCTTCCTCTTTCTATTTCTCTATAAATATTTTGTGCGTGGATGTGTTTTTAATTAATGTGTGTTAGTATATATTTGTGTGTAACTATGCATATGTTAGTGTGTGTACATGAGTGCGTGTGTATGTAACGTGTGTGCTTTTGTGTGTGTGTAATTATGTATATATATTTGTATGTGTTATTTGCATGGTGTATAGGTGTGTATAAATGTGTATATATGTGTGTAGGGATGTGTACGTGTATATTGTATATGTATATATGTTGGTTATGTGTATACGTGTGTTTGTGTGTGCAGTATGTGTATGTGTGTGTATGCTTACGTGTTGCAGCGATTCGGATCTGTTCGCGTGATCCGAACCTGGTAATAGAGACCCAGAGTTGCGTACGCTGTGGACCCGGTACGCCAGGCGATTCGAAGACCGACTCACGAGTCGATTCGGAGATCCGGACCGGTTCATGCAGTGCAGACCCGAGGTGATTTGGGTTCAAAATCGCGTCATTTCATGTGAGTGTTTTCCACTTCCTTTAATAAATTTATTTTTGTCAATTAATTATTTATGAGTTGCTATTCAAAATTGTTTAGTTAATGTTACAATATTTAGAAAATGCAAACTGTTACGGATTAATTGCTGGTATGACTTGGGACAGTCACGTAGTTATAATGTTATACTTTGCATTATTGATATGTTGTACTTGAAATCCTACATGTATCTTTTTATTGATTATGTATTTGCACACTTTGATAATATCAATACCACAATGGTTATATTTGAGATGGGAAAGTATTCGATGAATTGTTGATTTAATACTTCCACTTACATCTTCAGTAGTTTGATACTGGGATTCGTTAGCGGACTTTTAGTGGGAGTAGGACTTGACTTGAGATTTTGAGAGCAGATTAGTTTAGTTAAAATAGTGGACTCTACCAATTTGTAATATATTATTAGAAATGAATTATTATTATTAGGAGAGTAGATTATTTGGTGGTGATAAATCAGATATATCCTCGATGTCAGATGTATTTGGATACGATGTTTGTCACTGAGATTAATATTTAAATTGTTATTATTTAGTTTGTTACAGATCTAGATGTGAGGGATTTGGACTAGGATCTTATCGATCTGGAGAATGATTAGCTGGTAATTATTTATATAGGAATCCTTTTAGATATTGAGGACTGATAAAATAGGATACTATTTTACTAGAAGACTGATTTTCCTTGATGCTTGAATTTATGTTTGTACTTAGTTAGAGTTGGAGTTGACCTGAGATGTATATTCTTTATGTTGAATCTTGTGATTAATCTTGATAGAAGTGAGAGTGTGTGATGATCTTGATCGATGATCTTAATGTTATTCAATAGTGAGGATATGATTAAATGTAGCTGACTGTTTATGTTGGGACTTTGATATATTGGTGATTAGAGGATGATATGCTGATAATATAAAGGACTGGAGTAGATCGACATGATTGAGATAACTGATTATTAATTTATTGAGGTGGTAGTTTACTGTATCAGATACCTTGACCTGGATTCAATATTTGATGTTCACAGTGATTGTTATTGAGACTATGAGTTGATGGATCAGTTACTGATATCTCTTTAGTACAGATGGATGAGGTTTTGATTGATTCTAGATGAAACTGTTTGGTAAGGAATCAGTGTCCAAACATGTTACTATATTATTTCATGTTATTGAAATTACTGAGAAAGTACTGTTAGACCGTAACCTTATGTACAGTTTTACTGTTTATCATATACGCGGTTAGTGCTACTGTTCACTGTTATTGTTACTGTTTACCGTGTATACGATCACTGTTTACTGATATACTGTATTGTTATTGTCACTGTATCATTCCAGTAATCTAGATAACATGAATATTGATTGAATTAAATAATAATGTAAATAGACAACTTACACCGGGATTAGAAAAATTGATGGAGGAGAGCGTTTGTATTTTGGGTGGACTTAGGATACAAGTTGCGCACTGAGATAGAGTTCCATTGCAGAGTTCCCGGGGATGACTGACATCCCATTTTGTTACTGTTATACTGTTACTGTAGTATCTGGCGGTACAGCCTGGTTCAGCGTCAGGCGTCTGGGCCGTGATCCCAGGTATGTACAGGACCCACTTAAAACAAAGATAATGACTCCATCTATTGATTTCAATAACATAGGATCTCGATTGACACGTGTAGTAAGCGTAATATGAGATGCATTTACTACATATGACAATTGGTGTTTGCTGACATAAATAATAAAAACAGACTGACATCATACACCTTAGGTGATGTGTGCTTACTTGTTATATACCTATATTCCTTGATAGATACATGATATATATATGATATAATAGACACTTGACCTGACATATAATTATGACAGACTGATCCACTTTACTCTTAAGTTATGTGCTGCTAGTATCTTAACACTGTGATACGCTGATTGATGTTATGTTATGTTATACTTTTTAATTTCAGTTTTATTCATGATATTTCTCATTCAGTATATTTTATATTAGCAGTATCACACTATGTTCACACCGGATATACACGTGCACCATTCCCTCATTTTTTTACACTCATTGGGAGGTCTGACTCCCTAGATTTGCACATCCAGGTATATGAATATTTCTTTTACTAAGCAAGTATTTGAGGAGATCATGTGTATCTGACGAGTACGAAGTCCCTTTTGCTTGATCGTCAGATTTTTTGGTACGGTTCATATCTTCCTTTTCGTTCTGTTGACTACCTTTGAT
This sequence comes from Agave tequilana, assembly GCA_038442645.1. NCBI lineage: Eukaryota > Viridiplantae > Streptophyta > Magnoliopsida > Asparagales > Asparagaceae > Agave > Agave tequilana. The sequence continues at coordinate 134,996 of JAVJIF010029670.1, read as the reverse complement.
TTTTTATTGCTTGGACTCCATATTTTTCTATTTGACTTGTTCGTAGAATAATATTATCATGAGTGAGAATTATATGTATTATAGCAGTGATTTTATTGCCTTTATTGTTAATTTATATAACTTATTTAGGTCACTTTAGGCTTGGCGTGTATGCACGGGGTATTTTCCCCGCGTATATACGTCGCTGAACTCTCGTCACGACTCTATTTCTGTGTATTTTGGGAAGCGGGGCGTGACAAAGCCAACGATCTATCAACGCTTATGTTTCTCAAAAAATTGACATGTAAACATCTTTTATTTATGTCAGAGGATTACAATAGGTTTGATACTCGATTACACAGAAGGGAAGAAAATTGACTTGTCTCCCCTTGTTTAGTTTCTGGGTTCTTCTTGCGACGGCGGAGATTGAATCTTGTTCTCTGTTGACGAACTGAGTTTGAAGTTTGGATCTACTTTGCTCTCTATCAAAGTGCCGGGTAAAGTATAAATTTTTCACAACACCTGAAATCTCAAGAAGATTGAAAGAAAACTTGTCTGCTTTAGCACAAGTTTATCAAGAGTGCTCTCCTTTTTTCTCCCTCTTTTTTCTTTAGCTTTTCATAGCTATTTATAGAGGATTTTTGAGGTATAATTGAACCCTTAAATCTCTCCATAATGGGGATTCATTCTTTATTAAGTGGTAGAGTGAGTGTAATTGACCCACTTTTATGGCTGTCTGTTACAGCAGAAACGCGGATCTTACATTTGACACAGAGTTCGCGTTTGAAGTTGAAACACGGGGCTCGTGCAAGGCTCACGTTTAAAGAGGGAACGCGACCCTCGCGTTTAAAGAGAACGAAACTCTCGTATTTGGCAGAGAACGCAGAGTTGCGTTTAAAGCTACAGTGCGACCTTTGCATTCAATTAGGGAACGTGATCTTCGCGTTGAATGGGAGGACGCGACCTCTGCGTTGAATGGGGGAACGCAACCCTCGCGTTGAATGAGGGAGCGTGACCCTCGCGTTTTGACAGAGAACGTGAATCTCGCGTCTAAGGCAATTTTTTGACAGCCCACAGACCCCCTCCAAAGTTTTTGAAATTTCGCGGTTGACTGGGATGGATTTCGAAACACTTTGAACCTCGTATTGATTTGGACCTTCGTGTTTGTATTGACAATCTTCTGAAGTGTCATGGTTCTGGTCTTTATAAGTGTACTGTTGAACTATTTTGAAGCACAAGAAAGGATCACATAAGTGTACTGTTGAACTTTGAAATGTATCTAGAAATATAGTCATGAACTTTTCTGTACTTTGATCTATTTGTCGGTATACTGGTGAACCATTTTGATTTGCTTGTCGGTGTACTCTATTGTCGACTTTCTTTGTCAGTGTACTGTCGAACTATTGCAAAAGTGAAACTTCAGTTAGCAAATTTGTACAATCCTCTACGTTGGAGACGATGAAGGCTATGTATGCCGCATAGAAGTCTTTGACAGAAGAGGAGCTGCGAGTGAAGGCGCTGGCCGCGGTCGAAGAAACTCGCTAGCATGACATTAAGGAGCTTAAAGATAAGCTCAGATCAAGTCTCTAGCTTGGCGAGATTAACCTCTTTTTTTTGAAACTCTTTTTTTTTTGAAATAAAAGTAAGAATGCGTGTAACACTTTATCCTTTTACTTGAATAAAAGTGACTATTTTGCTTTTGTATCATATCTGTCTTCTTTTTGTTGGAAAATCAGACAGTTCAAAGTGATCAATATTAAATTGCCAGAGGTAACATTTAACTTAGCAACTGAAAATTTGGTTTTAAACCAAATTCGATACTTTCATTGAGGAAGTTAAGTAGGCGAAAGAGGTATGAGTTTAACTGTGTTTTTCACTTTCATTGAGAAAATTGAGGAGATTACTGTCAGAGGTGTAGTTCTAACATAATAGAGATTTGTTTTGCGATTTGAGCAAATTTAATGAACTTGTCATTATGATGCAGGCTAGTTTTGCAATTTGAGCAAATTTAATGAACTTGTCATTCCTTTGGGGGAGATTGACAATTAGAAGTTTTACTGTCAGATGTGTAAGCTTTAACATGACATGTTAGTTTTACGATTTGAGCAAATTTAATGAACTTGTCATTCCATTGAGGGAGATTGACAAGTAGAAGTTTTACTGTTAGATATGTAAGCTTTAACATGACAGGTTAGTTTTGCGATTTGAGCAAATTTAATGAACTTGTTAGTTCGTTGGGGAGATTGACAAGAGAAGTCTTATTGTCAGAAGTGTAAGCTTTAACATGACGGGTTTGATCTGTAATTCATTTCGTAGAGGAAGTGGATGCAGTTTTTTTTAGATCATTGGAGGAAATTGCTAAAAGATTTTAGTGGGATCAGGTGAGATTAGTTCTCTTAGAATTTTTAGTAGACCCTCAGCTATCAACATGTTTGATTTGCCTTTATCACCTGCCATTTGAGTTGGCTAGCCATGCTATTCCCCTGAGTTATTGAGAATTTTACATTGGGCTTAAAAGCCAACATATTACTCTATCCTTAGCCATCAGAGGCGTTAGATTGCTATGCCACTCGAAATGACCCTCTTTTTTTTTGAAGTACATGTACTTCCAGGCCTTTATTCTACAGATACTCTTTGGCATTATACTGATGGAATAATTTTGACTGTCTAGAGGTGACGTTGAATGTGGTAGTCGTGGGATGCATACCATTAGGAGTAATATTTCTTCAAAAATCTGCCATTGATGAGCATCATGAGTTGATCTCCTTCTTGATTGATTAGCTGGTACGCTATATTTGAGTAGACTATCTTCACTATAAAGGACCTTGCTGGGAAACAAGGGGAAATCCCATAAGAGATTATAAAGAATTTAGCGTTCATCTTTTTGGGGATTGAACAATCTTCTTATGTGCAGATTAAAACTCCAGCGAGGAAATTATTGAGTACCCCTGAACAATCTTCTTATGTGCCAATTAGAACTCCAGTAAGGAAGTTGTTGGGCAATCCTACACCGTTGGGCATACCATTTAATGCTATTCCTGAAGAGAATCATGAGCAACAGTTTGATGAAATTGTTGTTCAAGATGAGGAATGTGACCCTCCTCAGAGAAAGGCAACGCTTCGACAGGTCACTTATAAGGTCAGGAAGCTTGGGACCGGCCCGTTGTTCAATAAGATCCTGCTTTTGCTTATGCAACTAACTTTGGAGGATCAAGAGAGGCATCTCTTGATGAAGTTTATTGATCGAGTGTTGTACAAGTTGGATGGGCTGGCTAGGCTTCTTGTTCATAAGATTCTCATCGTTGTTGAGTAGTTGTCGATCAACGAGGACTACTATGCTCGTGTTGAAGGGAGAGAAATCATTTTCACTAGATTGTTTAACTCCATATTGAAAACTGTGCAGAATAAGATTCCCTGTGGGAATGCATAGAATTCCACTTGGGGAAGTAAATTCCATGAAGGAATAAAATAATCAGATGAATCTGACTTGATGATCAGAGGTATAGTGTTAACGTGATCATGGATAATAATACTTATTTGTTAGAGGTATAGTGTTAACGTGATCATGAATAGTACTTTTTCAAGAATTCGTCGTTGATCAGCATCATGAGCGCATCACTATTTGGATTTGCGAGTGATAAGCTCCATTTGAGCAGATTGTCTCTATTACAAAAGGTCTCTTGGTCTTATGTGTCATGATCATGGGTCATCGACAGTTAAGACAAGATCGCCTTTCTTAAAGATTCGTTCTTTGACCTTTTTATTGAAAGCTTTGGAGATTTGAGCTTGATAAAGCTAGATTTGTTGTTAAGCTTGTAGGCGTTTATCATTTAAAGCTTCTAATTCTTGGAGGCGCAGTCGATGGTTATCCTCATTTGTCATATCTGTCGGTAGGGCAATACACAAAGATGAAATCTGAATTTCCAGTGGAAGTACAACTTTACATCCGTACACCAAGAAAATGGCGTTGCCTTTGTTGGGGTTCTCACCATTGTGCGGTAAGCCCAAAGGCATTCACCTAACTTCTCGTCCCAGTCGCGTTGACTTTTTGAGACGAAATTCTTTAGAAGTTTTTCAATGGTCTTGTTGAAGGTTTCTGCAAGACCTTTGATAGCCGGATAGTATGCTGTTGAGGATACACTCTGAAATTTATTTTTATCACAGAATTTATGAAATGCTTGACTAACGAATTGGGTCCGTTGTCGTGGACAACCCGTCGAGGTATGCCGAAGCGGTATATTACGAGATGTTTGATGAACTTGATCACGTCAGACGTCTTTACTTCCTTTAGAGGGGATAGCTTCTGCCCATTTTGAGAAGTAATCTGTTATAGCTAAATATAAACCGATGTCCTTTGGTTGTTGGTGGACTGATGGGTCCGATGACGTCCATTCTCCACATCTTGAATGGCCATGACGAAGACGTTGGATGAAGATGGCCTGGTGCTTGATGTGTGGAACCACCATGAATCTTCGAAGCGTGACATCGCCTAGCGTAGGCAATACCGTCAAAAATCATCTTCAGCCAATAATAACCAAGTCTTCTGAGTCGGTCCCAAGCTTAACACCGTGAGCTTCCCTGAGTGCCTCCTGTGCCTCTTTGCGTGAAAGGCAGTGGAGTAGGATTCTATCATACGATCGGCGATATAATGTTCATATGATCACATTGTAATAAAATTGAAAAACTTTCCTTTTGATTGGAGTCGCCTCTTTAGAATCATCGGGCAATATTTCGTATAAGACAAAGTCAATGAATGAGAATCGCCAATCTTTGGGTTCTGAATCTATTGAAGTCTCGCAAACCTCTTTAACTTGAAGATTTTCTTTTGGAGAATTATTGTCTTCAAGAGCGAATTTTGGACAGTGCAAGTCACGATTGTGGACGAATACTTCCCCTGTTGCTCCCCCTGGGAGAGCCAGCAAAGCAGCAAGGGATACCAGTGCATCTGCATGAGCATTTTGTTGGCGAGATACATGGTCGATGTAGAAGCTTTTGAACTCCTCAACCTTGTTGACAGTCGCATTGTGGTAAGGTACTAAGTCTTCATCTCGAATTTCGTGCTCTCCTCGGACTTGATTAACGACGAGTTTAGAGTCATCAAAGCCTCGAGATGTCTAACTCTAATTTCTTCTGTAAGTTGCATTTCAATTAACAGAGCTTTGTATTCCGCAACATTATTGGAACATGGCTCGGATAATGAAAATGCACGAGGAATCACGTAATTTTGTGAAGATACAAATATCACTCCCACTCCTACTACAGTATTTCTCCTAAGACCCGTTCTTGATGCACTGTCGAAAAATAGTTGCCAGATTTGTTTTTTTCGAAGGATGTCAGAGTCATACAAACTTCAACGATTTCATCTGCGAGATCGTCATAAAATTTGGTGGATTTTGAAACTAGATGGTTAGCTAAGAAATCTGCCACAGCTTGACCTTTTACAACCTTCTGCGATATAAATCGCATCTCGTACTATTAGAACAAGATAGCCAATTTCGCCAATTTGCAGTTCAGCGAGGATGGTTTTGTCATGAGAAATCTCAGAGGATTGACTCTGGAGATAACATGTATGTGTTGGCCCATAAGGTAATGTCTCATCTTCTAGATGGCGAAGAGTAGAGCTAGACATTCTTTTTTGATTGGGTTGTAACGGTGTTTAACCCCAATCATGATTCTGCTCAGGTAATAGATTGCCTGTTCATGACCTTGATCATCATTCTAGGCTAATAAAACTCTAAAGAATGATTCATGGCTCTTACATATATCAGGAAAGGCTTTCCTAATACTTGAGCTACAATAATAAGCGGATGAGTGAGCTATTCTTTAATTTCCTCGAACACTTGCTAGCAAGCACTATTCCAAATGAATGACTCCCTTCTTTTGCTTTGCGGCGAGGAGAGTTAACATGGATGCTTCCGTGTCATCTTACAAAAAAACGAGGCAAAAAACGCTTTTCCAAGTCAGCCCATTTCTTGACGGAGCCAGCGGAGAGTATCATGAACCATTCAAAAAGCACCCCTTGAGGGTGTCAATGAACAAATGAGCCATGATAGCATCGCCTGATACTACATTTTCAGTTTGGGACTTGAAGTAGCATATATGTTGGTTTGTTGAGCCTTTGCCATTAAAAGTTTGCAAGGTTGGTGCCTTGAACCTGGGAGGATAAGGGGCAGCATCCCACTCAACCAGGTATGGCCTGACCACCCCTACCTCTTGAAGGTTGCTTCGATGTGCGATAGCCTCAAGGTGATTTTCAAGCTCATTCATCCTCTTGATGCGGCGATTTGCCTCATTTTCTGAATTCTCTTGCTCTTCAGATGAAGATTTAAGGACTTCATATCTGTAGTTTTCACCGTTAGAATTTTCAGAGGTAGATTTTTCACCCATCTTCTGTTTATCCTTGCCTTTGCTGAAAGAAGTACCAGGTCTTGAACTTTTCGGCTTCTTCTTTGGCTTTTCAAGTAAAAGAACTATCATCTTCTTAAGGTTGTTGATTGATTCTTGTTGAACTTGAATCATCTCTTGTTGCGCTTTCTGCACCCGAGATTGTTCTTCAAACCTTCTGGCTATTTCTTCTGGAGTGTTGGCTATATATGTGAAAGCTTCCCTTCCCTTTCCACTGAAGAGTTTGACGAATGAGACTCTGCAATAGTAGAGCGCTCATCGTTTAATTCAATTCCTTTGGCCAAACTACTGTAGTCAATCAGAGCTATTGCTCTTGTTCGGATCTGGGTATATTTGTAGATTCCTTCGGGCTCGACGAGTATTTCTTTTACGACCGAGGAGTTTTCAACATTCGATTCTTTAGAACTAAAAGCAGGTTGTTTCCCTTTTGACTTGCTTGGTGTAGCGCTCGGACCCACCATGTTTGAAGTCACCTCCGGGTATTCAAAATCAGAAGATGATTTTTTCTTACAAGATCGTCGTCTCTTAGCTGAGTTTGTGGTTGCATCCTTTGATAATCGGCTAAAAACTGATGACTTAGTCATCTAAAAGCCACAATGGCAATCAGAGTGTATTGTCGAGATAAGCCGCCCGCAGTGGCATTGAGGAGTGATTCATGGTTCAATGTCTCGGTCTTCGCTGCCGACTCAGCCTGCACCGAGACGGATCGGTCTCGGCGACAAGGATCGGACTCGGACGATGCGCGCAAAACGCTACATAGAAAGCTAAAAAAATATGAAAATATCATGACAAATTGTAAAAAAATGTAGACATCAAAATTCATGTATCACATATTTAAAATATATCACTTAGCACACAAAATATAAAGTGAAAGTATAAATACAAGCGTCGCCGGTAGAAATATTTCAAAATACATGCATAATATAGTAAATAGCACAAAATAATTCATAAGTACCTGCTAATATAGTCATTTTCATATTGAATTGCGAGGAGGCATAAAATCATCATTATCATCATCCCCGCGATAAGTATAGAAATCCGGTATATAGTTTCCATAAAGATAATAATATGTTTGTGGGTGAGATCCTGTAGGTTGAGTGATTGTTCAAAGAATCCAGCATCAGAGTAATATGGTGGTAGGGTTGTTCAATATGAGCTCCATGGTGATAATACCCAAAATCTCGAAAATCATAACTGCTAGTAGAATATTCACCAGTGCTAAAATAATCAGTGCTAGAATGTTGGCTAGATGTCAAATCCAACCCTTGTAAATGGCCTTCAAGACTATGATGACCATGTGAGTAGTTATCATGTCCACTCAAATAATCATCGGTAGAATTGAAATCAACCAACCGATCCAAATGTCTACGATGTTGCGAAATCCCTGCTCGGCCTCCATGATCTGTATGTTGTGTGGCATAATATTCTGAATTCCATGTCATAGCACTACCTCGTTGGCTTCCATTAACACCATGAGTCTCTTCATCATTATCACCATCACCTCTATAACCGCCGTCGTCATCATCATCACCACCGTCACCGCCATTACCGATGTCATCATCACCGCCATCACCATCGTCGTCATCATCACTGCCACTTTCGTCACTACGACGAATACTTTCATCTAACTTAAGTCTTCTGGTGGTAACATCGATTGTTCTATCTCCTGAATCCACTCATCCAAAATATCATCACTGAAAATATTATTTAGATCAATTGGGTTGTAATAATCATCAATGTCGCTTTTGCATGTCAAGTTTCTTACTCGCAACCGCATATTGTAATGCACAAATACTAGTTTATGCAATTTTTTTCATTGCCAACCGGTCGCGTAATTTTGTATGAATCAGCGACTACGTGCTCCTATTTCTTTTACAACTCGATGAAGGACATGTTTGGCTTAAAATTTTGATGGCAATTTTCTGCAGATTGAGAGCTTTTTCGCTATAGTTAATTCACCAATCAGAGAGAGAAGGACTGAGGGGAAGAGAGGAATAGAGGGGAGAGATAGACAGAGAGAGGGACTGAGAACAGAGGGAGAGAGAGGAAGGGAGGGAAGAGAGAGACGAAGACATAGGGACTGGGGGGAGAGAGGGCTAAGAAATAAGGATAGAGGGAGAGAGAGGAACAAAGAAGAGAGAGACGGAGAGAGAGGGACTGAGAGGACAGAGAGACTGAGAGAGGAGAGAGGGACAGAGGGAGAGGGACAAAGGGAGAGGGATCGACGGAGAGAGAGGGAGAGAGATCGACGGACGGAGAGGGGGAGAGACAGAAGTCGACGCGTAGAGAGGGAGAGAGATCGACAGAGAGAGAGGGAGAGAGAGAGTGACAAAAGGAGAGAGACAGAGATCGATAGAGAGAGGGAGAAAGATCGACGGAGAGAGAGAGGGAGAGAGATCGTCGGAGAGGGACAAAGGGAAAGACGCAGAGGGAGAGAGAGACAGAGATCGACGAAGAGAGAGAGATCGACGGAGAGAGAGAGGGAGAGAGAGGGACAGAAGGAGAGATGCAGAGAGAGGGAGAGTGGGTACCCGCTGGTGGAGCAAGGGTGATGGCGGAGCGAGGGCAATGGCGGAGGGAGCGGAGCGATCTGGATGTGGAGAGGGATTTTTTTTCTTTTCCCCGTCGCATTCCCTTCTCTTATACACGCTTCGAACCCGATCACGGGCGCACAGAGTTGATCTGAGTCGAACCCGGATCGGGTTCGACTTAGATCAACCATTTGACTCGTGCATCCGAGTTGGCTCGTAGCAGGTCGAGTCGGATACGATTCGGCTGAATCTTCGATCCCTGGAGTGATTTGATGAACACTCTTTTTTCTGGTCAGGTAATCCCTTAGATCAGTAGAAGGGGTATCTGAGGAACTAACCTCGAACCCATGAGGGTGAGAACCTTTCAGTTCAACATTGATTTTAGCCATTTGTGGATGAACGCGAGTGTCGCGTTTAGTGAGGGAAATGCGCAGGTTGCGTTTTGAAAGTGCACGAAGGTCGCGTTTAGAAGACATGCTAGTATCGCGTTTTGTAGGATAAACACGATTTTCCGTTTGATGCCAGAGACGCCAGGGTCATCTTCCAGTGACACTTGCGACTAAACGCGAACTTCGTGTTTTGAGAGAGAGTAACGCGACTGTCGCGTTTGGTGCATGATGCACTACTCTCAGCTTCCTTTCGCTGGCGGAGAGTTTGACGTCTTCTTCGACAATTAGCTATTCTCTTGGTCTGTAGGAGTTGTTGCGACCCCCTAACAAATTGAGTATGCTCAGTGTTAGAATGAGCGGTAAGACTTAGATCTTGATTACTCGGCGTAAAGCTTTTCCATCCACGGGAGCAATTAACTCGAGCTTGGTTGGCCTCAACAGAAACTTGGTGGCGAGAATGATCTCCGCCTTCGGATGGAATCCCATTGTGTGGACTTAGAACCGTAACACAAGACTTATGAGTCTCTTGAGAGAGTTGACCACAAGTCATGTTGGCTTCAAGGGAGGTTGCATGACCTTTAAGAGAGATTGAACCGTGTACCTTGTAGAAGATGTACAGTTAAGGAAACTTTTCCTTAAGAGACCTTGGGTGAGGTCAGAGAGCGAGTCTCATTTGAGACTTTGCGGTATCTTCGCATGGATTTGGGACTAACTGAGCTCGAGGAAAGAAGTTCAAACTTCTCTTGGTCGAATTCGACGATGAGAGATTCGATGGTTGATCCGATCAGCTTCAAATCAGTTTGCGCCACAGCTTTCTCGTCGGTGAAGAAAGTTTTCCTCAGCGGAGTCGCCATCTTTTTTCTTGAAAACTTAACGTGTAAAAATCTATTATTAATGTAAAAAGGATTACAATAGGGTCGATCCCCGATTACACAAGAGGAAAGAAAATTGACTTATCTCCTCTTTGTTTGTTGCTGGGCTCTTGCGACGATGGAGATTGAATCTTGTTTTCTGTTGACGAACTGAGTTTGAAGTTTGGATCTCTTTTGCTCTCTATCAAAGTGTCAGGTAAAGTATAAACTTTTCACAACACCCGAAATCTCAAGGAGATTGAAAGAAAAACTTGTTTGCTTTATCACAAGTTTATCAAGAGTTCTCTCCTTTTTTCTCCCTCTAGTTTTTAGTTTTCATAGCTATTTATAGAGGTTTTTGGGATATAACTGACCACTTAAATCTCTATATAATGGGGATTCGTTTCTCATTAAGTTAGAGAAGTGGGTGTAATTGACCCACTTTTATGGCTGTCTGTTACAACAGAAACACAGATCTCGTGTTTGATATCGAGTTCGCATTTGAAGTCATGGTTCAAATTCGCGGTCTCGGCCGTCGACTGGTGGGCACTAAGACGGATTGGTCAACAGCTACTCGGATCAGTCTCGGGCGATACGCGAAAACGCTACATAGAAAGTTCAAAAAATCTGAAAAAATTATGATAAATCGTTAAAAAAATGTAGATATCAAAATTCATGTATCACATATCTAAAACAAAATTGTTTTGAGGGGGTAATTGGGGAAATATTATGATTTGGGGGTGAATAAGAAATATGAAAGATTTGAGGGGGTAAATATATAAATTCAAAACGTAAAAAAAAAAAAAAGGTTAAGAGGGGGTGGGGAGAGACAGAGAGAAAGAGAGAAGAAGATTGGGTAAGAGAGGGGAGAGACCGAGAGGGAACGAAGGGAGGAAGAGAGAGGGAAGAGAGATCGGAGGGGAGAGAGGGGGGAGGGAGATCGGAGGGATGGAGGGAGAGATTAGAGCGGGTGGCGACAAGATCAGAGCAAGGGAAAGAGAGGGGGAGAGAGATTGGGGGGAGAGATCGGTGACTGACGGGCAACCGGCAGCTAGGACGGCGACGACAGTGCGGGCGATCGGCGCGACGATCGAGGTACGCTCTCCCCCTCCCTCCGATCCGATCTCTTTTTTTTTTCTTTTGCCTAGACTCGGGCCCGACTCGAGTTTAACTTGGCCGAATCGGCTGAGTCTGACTGAGTCGCCTCATGACTCGGCCGAGTCATGCAATTTTCGCCACTTGTGGTGACTCACATCTCGTTATCGGATCAGCGCTGGCCGTTCTGGAGACGACTCGGCTGAGTCAACTCCGACTCGGCCGAGTCTTCAAACACTGTTTGACAGGGCTTATGGAAGGCTCGCGTTTAAAGAGGGAACATGACCCTAGTATTCGGCAGAGAATGCAGAGTTGTGTTTAAAGCTATAATGTGACCTTTGCGTTCAATAAGGGAACATGATCTCCGTGTTTAATGGGAGGACGCGACCTCCACGTCAAATGGGGGAACGCGTCCTTCGTGTTTTATGAGGAAACGCGACCCTCACGTTTTGGCAGAGAATGCGAGTCTTGCGTCTAAGGCAATTTTTTGATAGCTTGCAGCTTACACAAAAAAATCTCGTTGAAAACTTAATGGCATATGAAGTCCAACTACAAGAAAGAAAGAAGGATGAATAACCAAAGAAGAAAGCACTTGCCTTCAAAGAATCATTGAATACGAAAGATTCAGATGATGATGAAGAAGATATTACCATAATCTCAAGAAAATTCTCGAGAAAAGGTAAGTTTAAGAAGAATAAAATACTAATGATACTCCTTTGTATTTTAAGTGTTATAAAGCAGGACATATGAAGAAAGATTGTCTCCTATTAAGCCCAATAGACAAATTTAACAATTTCAAGAAGACATTTCGGGCTACTTGGGATGATGGTGATTCATCATCTCTGAAAGAAGAAGCAACCAAAACAGTGTGCTTCATAACCCAAGATGATGAGATTCAAGAATTTTTTTAATTATGATGTATTATTGGATGCCTTCAATGAATTGTTTCTTGAATTCAAAAAGGAGAAAATAAAAAAAAATTTTGAAAAAGGAAAATGATATTTTGATTAAAGAAAATTCTTCTCTTAAATCTGAAACATCTTTAAATTCTCGAATATCAAATTTAGAAAATATATATCATCTTTCAAAAGCAAATATGAAGAAATTTTGAGAAATATTTCAAAATTTAATAAAAGAAAGGAGAGTTTGAATAATATTTTATCTGATCAACAAGTTTCAAATAATAGATTTGGTATTGGTTTTACCAAATAAAAAGTTGATTCTTATATAAAGAAAAATTTTGTTCAAAAAATATAAAAAGAATTTCAAATCTTTTAAAAATACTTATTTTGGCAAGCCTAAATATAAATATATTTGGATTCCAAAAAATTTGAATGTTCATGATAAGAATGTCTATATTGCATCTTATATGAATGATGTTTATTATTCAAAAATTATATTTATGTTAACAAGTGGAAACCAAATTCCAAATAGATCTGGGTTCCTAAAGGCTAATCCTTTCGGACCCTATTAAAAATGGGTACCAAATAATTGTTTATATCTTATAGGTACCCGAAAGGAAAGATGGGTACTAATGTAGTCTCATACAGTAACAATGTGTTTAATATATTTATCTACGCATATTCTCTTTTTGTTAATGACAAAAGGGGAGAATTAAAGAGAACTATATATATATATATATATATATATATATATATATATATATATATATATATATATATATATATATATATATATAGACTAACGAGCTTTGATGCAGAGGGGAGCAATAACTAATTTAACATCTTATATTGCTTAACTCCTTATTTGTTTGTCATCATCAAAAGGGGAAAAAATATTGGATCTTGCCCTTACATGATTATATTTTAATCAGTGTGTTTTGATGATAACAAACTAATGTGATGTGTGTTTTTGTACTCACATATGTCTTGCGAAATTCTTGGATAAATTATGTTGAATACATGGATCATTCTGAAGATTAAGGAGTACAAAGGCTTGAAGACATTTTAATTATATTTTTCTAGTTTTTTTAGAAAATTATTAAAAGCTTTAATTCACACACACACACACACACACACACACACACACACTAATAAGTCGACTTATCCATCATCGGTTGACTTATAGTCTGATACATTGATACATACATCGGACTAGTTGACTTATAACTTCTATAAGTCGACTTATAATTCTCAGTAGAAAGTTACAATTCCAACTTTTCTCAGTCTAGTCTACTTATACTTTTGATAGATTGACTTATCAAGCTATTTTCTGAATCATAAGTCAATTAACCCAAATTGTAAGTCGATTAATATGACAGTTTCTATCTGTTGAACAGTTGTGTGATCTTTTAAAATTCTGACCGTTTTCCTCACCTTTTCATACAAATTTCAAACGGGTTAACTGACCAACAGTCAGAATTCTCTAGCTATAAGTAGAGATCAATTCTCTTTGATTTAACACAACATTCCAAGAATTGTGCCTTGAAAAAAAATTTAGAATTCCATTTTTCAAGAAACCAAAAAAACCTCTCTATTTTGCTTGTTTCTTCACCCAACTCTAATTCTGTAAAGAAACTCTGAGAGAAACTCTATAGGTCTCCTATAGATACACTTTCACATACAAATCAAGCCTTATAGGATTTATTATACTTGTTGTCAAGGAAGGTCTTCTCGGTGTAGAGAAGAGGTGTACAAATTTGGTAAGAGTGTTTATCAAGTGGGTACATGTGTATGATTTTGTAGGCTTCAAAATCAGAATAAGAAAAATCTCAAGCGAGTTGTTTGGGGACTGGACGTAGATTAGGAGGACCGAACCAGGATAAAATCATTGTGTTTGCGATTATCTTTTGTGATTTTATTTCTGTGATGTTAATTTCTTTTCAAGTTACTAATCTTTCTTAAGATTATTTTTTAAATACTATTCACCCTTTTTAGTGTTTGAGTTGCCTATTTTAGGATCCTGCACCCCTCCCTTCGTTGCTCTGAGAGAGTGGAGGGAGGGAGAGAGATTGAGGGGGGGGGGGGAGTGACAGGGATAGCAACGGCGGGCGGGCGGATGGGCGAGCCCTAGATCCAGGTAAGTTTTTTTCCTTTTTATAAATCAATTCAGTCGACTTGGCCCTGACTCGGAGTCAACTCAGCCGAGTCACCTCCGATTCGGATCGTGACTCGGCCGATTCGGCTGAGTTGACTATGAGTCAGGGCCAAGTCAGTTGATCTGAGCTGGATTCTTTGAATCGGGTCTCGGACTTGTCTTGGCACCTGCCAAGTCGGATACGACTCGGCTGAGTCGCCCATTGCAAAGACAATCCCCATCTAGATATGTGCCTCTGAGATAAAATATGATAAAACTCAATGCAAATGTATGGGGCATGACTATTATGTTATGTTTTCTTTTTTTAGTCATATTATCTCTTTTTTTCTGAATAAATACATTGCAGTTTACTACCTCCTTTTCTTGAAACATGATGCAAGGATAGGAATAATTAGACATTTTGATGTTTACGTATTGAAGAAGTGATGCTATTTTTATGCATTGAACACATTCCTCGGCATCCATCCTGATATTTGAGTATTACATCCCAGGGAGCATTCCAAAAGATTCAAAGCCGAAGAAATGCAAATTCAGATGGAAGGAAGGAATTGCCTTGTGACTGGAGCCAATTCTGGAATTGGTTATGCTACTGCAGAGGGTCTTGCATCGCGGTATTGCTTTTCCCTTTTGTGAAGGGTGATTTTTCTTTGCAAACTTTTATTTATTTGGTTATGCTAAATAAGAGTTGTTTTCACACGAGCTTTTGTATAATCTTATTCCCAGTGGTGCAACTGTGTATATGGTCTGTCGTAGCAAGGAGAGGGGAGAGGCTGCCCTTGCTAAAATACAGTCAACAACAAGTAACCCTAATGTCCATCTAGAGGTATGTTCTTGAAGGTAACTTTTCTTTTTATCGTTAAGATACTTTTATCTTGTTTCTTCCGTCTTTAAATGGATAAAAAGGTAAGGATAAGATATGTAACTTTTTAGATTGTATGCTGATTGAGTTCCTAACCAATTTCATTTTTACTTACTCTCTGTTAAATAAACAGACTTATGATATGCCATTTTTCTCTTCTCATGTTAACTTTTTTGTGGTAGGTTTGTGACCTTTCTTCCGTCAGTGAAGTCAAGGCATTTGCATCTAAGTTTTCTTCAGAGCATAGACCACTTCATGTCTTGGTAAGTTTTACTTGCTTTTGTTAACCATCAGAATGAATATGCTCTACCATTGATTATTCTTTTTAGAAACAAAATGTGCTCCATAGATGGAAGCAATCACATAATATCTTGTTGTTTTCCTATGATTTTGGTCAACTTTTGTGCTGGTTACCTTTTGTTTATTTGTTCTTGTTTAATTATATTTCAATGCTTTATTTAACTTGGTAAATTCTTTTAAAAGTTTCAATGAAAGATTGATCCCTGACTTTGTTTCTGCATTTAGATTAACAATGCGGGCTTACTTGAGCATAATCGAGTAACAACATCGGATGGGTACGTGTCTTGTCATATTCCATTATATGAAACCCACATCTTTTCCATATGAAGTCGCGCGCGCGCGCCAAAAACAAAAGGAATTTCAAATCACTTCTGCGGTCTTGTTTTACTCAGTATTTAATCCTAGATGAAACTAATTGTTTGGATTTTATGTTTATCATCTTTTTCCAGATTGGAGTTAAACTTTGCTGTTAATGTAGCAGCAACTTATGCTATGACAGAACTAATGATGCCATTATTGGAGAAAGCAGCACCTGATGCTCGAGTGATTACAGTTTCTTCAGGTGGGATGTACACAACTCCTCTGACGAAAGATTTGCAGGTAAATAGTCTCTGTATAACTTGTTTTGTTTATGGTTTAGACAGAACAATCCAGAAAGGGATGTGTAACAATTATGAAAGTGATGAGGACATAGAGACAATATTATTTTGATTTTGATTTTGAGTTTGTATTTTTCATTTTGTTAAGTCGAGTGAATTTTTTTTATTTAGGAGTTTTGTTTTTCTCCTTTTAGTCCCACATCGACTGTATAGAGAAAACTCAATAGTTGTAAGTCTATTTAAAGACTGTTGTTCTCAATAAAAAGTAGACTAGAATTTGAGAAAAAATTATTTTGAAAGTTTTTCCCTTGAGCGGCGTGTTGCCTATGGCGGGGTGTGAAACCCTATCTGTGAAGTCGAGCGTGCGGTGTGAAGCGGCGTGAGGTTAAGATCGATGAGCGTGCGGCATGAGGTCCATGGAGGTGAAAGACCTTCTCACTTATCCCTTAGGTACATGAGTCATCTACTATTTTCTCTCATCTCTTATTTTTTTTTCAAAATCCGTAGACCCCCTCTCCTATTTCACATCAATTTGGTATCAGAGTATGGTTAGGAAAATAATAATGAGTGATGTAATTAGAATTGTAATACAAGTTTCTTATGAAAAGATTCCTGATGTGAAGTTGGTACAATTTTATTTGAATCATTTATTTTTTTAATCTCTTCTATCAAATAATCTCATTCATTTCTTTTTTCATAAATTCAAAAAAATATTAAAAAATCTTGTCAATCTCCTCGTTATCTCTTATCTTATCTTTTCAAATCCTATTTCTTTTCTCAAATCTTAATTCAAATCCTTATCTTAACCACCACATCAAACTCTTAGTTACAAAATCAAATGACAAAAAAAAAAAATCAGAAAAGGATAAAAAAAGAAAATCTTTTTTCTTTCTTTTATCTCTCATCTTTTCACTTCCCCATGTGACACAAGCCTGCCAAGTAAACCCGCCTGCCAAGTAAACCCAACAGGTTCTTGAAAAACTTATGCCTTTTCTTTTGACGTGAATACAAGCAATCAACTTAGTTCTTGCACAAGTCCAGCAACACCTGAACCTCTTTGTGCATGCTTTTCTTGCATGAATTCCAATTCAGCCAAGCTAGTTCAAGTATTAAATATTCAAGCAATCAAGTTCAGATTCAATCAAATATATACAACAGCCTCGCGTGCTTCCCACGCGACAATCCTTGCTCAAATTCGAGTAACATCAACCTGCAAGTAATCAATTGTCTAATACAGAATCACTTGCATCCAAGTTTACATTCAAGAGTTCGGTAGCCCTTCAATTGCGGGACAGTCTTGTTCCAGATCCTTTTCACTTGCCACGGTTTTGCAGTCTGGTTCTACCACTTCTTCAACAACCCTACAATACAAGACAATAACATCAGTTGACATCAACAATAAAAGTACAAAGTGGTGAGTTAACTACATCAACAAAGATCAACAACAATAGCAATTTCAGATTCAATGTCATGCTACCACCGCCTCATGTATACTCGATGGGGTCAAGTTCTTCTCACCCGGCGAGAATGATGGGGACATCGAGACACATTATTTTGATTTTGAGTCTGAGTTTATATTTTTAATTTTATTGAGTCGAGTGAATTTTCTTTTATTAGCAGTCTTGTTTTTTTTTAGTCCCACATCGATTATATGGAGAAAACTCAATAGTTGTAAGTCTATTTAAAGACTCTATTGTTCTCAATAAAAGTAGACTAGAATTTGAGAAAAAATTATTTTGGAAATTTTACCTTGAGGGGCGTGTTGCCCATGGCGGGGTGTGAAACTCTAGTTAGGAGGCCGAGCGTGTGGCGTGAAGCGACGTGAGGTCAAGATCGATGAGTGTGCTGTGTGAACCGATATGAGGTCCGTAGAGGTGGAAAGCTCTCTCACTTATCCCTTAGGTAATCATGAGTCATCTACTATTTTCTTTCATCTTTCAATTTTTTTCAAAATCCGTATCCCTCCCTCATTTCACATCAGAAAGCTTATTGATTTTTATGCACATTTTGCAACTTTGATGAAGAAATTTTTGATATTGCATTAATCTACAATGTATATGCTTTTTGTGCTAGATGAATTTCTGAATTTTACAACTTCTCTAAAGGAGTCCAGCAAGTGAACTTCTTTGTAGCTAAACGAATTTCTAAATTCCTAATAGAGTATGCACCTTATTTGCTCTTGGAAACAGTTGGTGCACTAGCTTCACCAACTCTCTCTCTGTTTTTTTTTTACTGAAATACATCGTCATGGTAATAATAATATTTACTTTAGTACTTTCTTTTACTTTTTTCTTTTTACTATAAACATAAAAAAAAAATGCTTTTCCTTTACACCAAACCCTCAGGTTTTATCTAATATAGTCTAGCAGGATTATGATGCAATTGATAATTAATTGACTATGGCAATCTTGTTGGAACCATGGTACATGTTGTCAAATATCAGAGGTGTAAAAACTATGAATATTCAAATGAAAGTTGCACGTCATAGAACCCAAGCCAAGGGATTAATAGTCACACCTCATTTATGAGCAGCTGGGTCTTATTTATGTTCTTAGGGATTTATAATTGTTACCAGTAAAATTAGAACATCTTTAAATGGTCCAACAGGTTTCCAATGTCATTTATTTGTAAGTTGGAAGCCTCACCTAGCAGGATTAAAAGTCCATATCTTTAAAACTTTAACTGTCACGAGCGTGCCGCGAAGACGCTTTAATTTGAATAATTATTATGTGTTATGTTGGAGAATAGACAGTCAACTCTAGTTTCGGGTTGTCCTATTATTTTTACAAATAGAAGATTTAGAAATTACATAAATACTCTCAATCTCTCTAATACACCCCCTCATGCTGAACCATGGATGTCACTGTGCCCAACTTGTTACAAAGAAGAGAATTTTTTTTCTTCTCCACAATGCTTTTGTGAAGATATCACCAATCTGGCTAGTGGAAGTGTAAGTTGTTATTAGGTCGGACCCGCTTAGGCGGGGACCCGATTCTTGCCTAAGCCAGAGCCCGAGATGAGCAAGGACTGCACACATAGATCTTAACTTTGTCTATCTCTACTCTCTTTCTCGTGCGATCTTTTTATTTCCAATCTTTTTTTTCCTTAATCTAATTATTTTTTCTTAATTAGTTGGGATGTCTAATTAGGATTGGATTGATTAAAGGGTGATGATTAACTCTACCTAGGTCATGAGCAATTCGACGGGCAAAATCCACCCATCTTCCTTTTCCTATCACATATGGGGTTTATGTATCTATATATTCCCTCTCTCTCACACGAGCTGTTATGAATATTGTTATGAATTCTCATGCATGATTTGCAATTGTTCCTTCAAAATATTATGAGAAGAAAATTAAGAGAGTCTTATGTGTATGTGAGAGTTTTTCTTTGGTAGAATCTGTCTACAGACCTTTAGAGAGAAGAACCAAAAAATTCTCTAGGATCTTTGTTGCTTTGTCTTTCGAGGAAGAATGTTGTCGTGGGGTGATTTAGTGCGAAACAATCCATTGAGACAGTCTTGCCAAGATTATGGGATAAATATGGAACTGAGGATTACAAGCACGAAAGAATCAAAAGGCAAAGAAAAGGTATCTACTTTGAGGATGAGGTAGAAGATCTCTTCAAGAGAGCGAAATGATCTCAATCGGCTGTAAGTTTCTTATTTCTGCTGATTTATTTATGATTATATGTATGCTAGTGTAGATCTAATATTGATCTAAGGTTTTTCGTTCTAGCATGATTAGTTCTTTTGACCTCATATATATAATTGATATATGTTAGACATCCATCTATTAGCGTTCATAAAAATCAGATCTTGACCTAATAGAAAATGTGTTTGGATCTATAGGAAAGAAAACCCCAACATTGGCATCAGAGCTTTCATTAGTCTCTTGCATGATCTTATCAAGTTTCCTTGATCTACTTGCTATTGATAATTTATCTTGTTGACAAATCATGCATGATTGAATATGATCTATTGCTATATCAATTGTTGTTGAGAGCCCCACTATTTCTGAAACCCTAATATGTGTATTGCTCTTATTATTGTTAATTAAACAAAATAAAATCGAAGACATGAAACTTTGCATTAAGCCTATATGGTGGCTAAAAGATTGGTCTTGTAAGCAAAAGGATCGACAACATGTTTGTGTAGGGCACTAGGGAGTGGGGGATCTGCGAACCCCAGATACGCTCTAACGGAGATGGCGTAATATTCTCCTATTGCAATCAATAGTCGCACTTAGATGTGGAATATTGACTGCAGTTCTGCGTCTTCCTGTAAATTTCAACCTGAATTAGTTTATGATTCTCAATTGGAACCACAAATTAACACACCGTTAGAATCAGAAGAAAATCTATTTTTCAATAGCTGTGGTTTCAGCTTGACTAGAGCTCTATGCTAAAAGTTATGGACAGAACGTATATGCCGTGTGAATCAAAGTCACTGCAGAATCAGACTGTCCTTTTGGAAAGGAAAAACTGACATCAGTCTCTCAAACTGAATCAAAACCCACAGAATCATATACCGTTGAATCTATAAGTCTAGTTTCCAAGGACTGTGGTTTCAGGTTGATCAGAGTTCTGTACTAGGAGTTGTAGAATTCCAAATGTTGCGCAAGCTGTAACCATTACAGTTCAGGGTGTTCTATTACTAAGAACACTAAAAACGCCCCAGCAACAACCAGACCCTATAGGGGTGTTGGGGATACCTTATCCAATGCATAACAGGCTAACATGGCCTCGCCTAAACCTTGAGCATGCCCGCTATGGGCAACAGGGCACACAGCTCGGGTTTTATGGACTCAAACGCACATGCACTAATTATGGGAATTCACAGGCACCAATGCGTGCAACAGTGGATAGGCATTTACAAGAGTTTCAACTCAAGCTAAACGAATTCGTCGATCATTGAAACTTTGTCAAACGTGTATATGGGTGCACGGATCGGACAAATAATTGCGCTAAGTCATTTAGATGGCTACAGAACCCAAGAGACATAACGGGGTACGCACCAGGGTTCAAAATATTACCCATTCCGGTTCCGACTCGGCCGAGTCGGAACCGCAACGGCCCCCACCAAGCCGAAAACGGTCCGCGAGTCAGCAATTTTGGCCAAATTCATGCAACTCGGACGAAAATCCGAGTTGACTCGGCCATATCGGCCGAGTCAACCTTGGACTGGGTTTACTCGGCCGATATGGCCGAGTCAACTCGGATTTTTGGCTGAATCGAGCCCCGCGATTCACCAGCTGATGCCCGTGATCTCCCCCATGAATTACCAGTTTATTGCCTCGTGATTTTTCACAAGTTGGGCTCACCTTTAAAATCCAGCAGATGGAGAGAGCTCGAGCAGCAACCAACAAGCAAAAAAAAAAAAAAAAAAAATCTTCATCTGCATCTCCGGCGTCGCCCTATAGCCATCTCCGGCGGATGTGCTTGTGCTCACCGACGGAGAAGTTTGTATGGATGACGAGCTGCCAAAGTGATGTCGCGTGCTGTGGAGTGAGGAACTGGGGTTGCCGAAGTGGGACTACAATTTGGTGTGGTGGCTCTGGCGCTGGACTGTGGAGGAGGAAGGGAGAGAGATTGGCGCATATGAGGGTGCTCGGTCATGGAGAAAGGTGTGGTGGAGTATGTGGCTTGGCTTGGCGTGAGGAGGCGGCCATAGGGAGAGGATGATGTGTGGCTACTGTGTGAAGAAAGAAGGTAAGATAGCAATATGGTTAAGTTAGAGATTTTAGGATTTGATTTGTTATAGGATTATAAGGTTTTGATTTAGTTGTTAGGATTAATGATTTGATAGGAGATTATTTAGGGATTAGATAATAGGTTGTGGGTTAATGGGTATGAGTTAACGGGTATGGGTTAACGGGTTGATGCTAATGGGTATTGGGTCTAATTGTGTTTGGGTTATGGATGGAGATGAAATTAAAAAAAAAAATAATCTTGATAATATTATTAATAACAATAATACATAATAGTAATATTAGTAATAATAATAACAACAACAACTAATGATAATTAATAATAACAATCAAAATCAATAATAATTAATAATCATAATGACAACAATAATATTTTTACTACATTAACAATGATGATAAGAATAATAACACTAATAATAATAATAGTCACAAATCAAGTTAATAAAATAAAAGTATAGCAAAAAAAAATACTAAATACATAGAAAAATTAAAAATACAATATTTTAAAATAGGGATATTACAGATTCCTTCAAAGCTTGCTTGTAATCCTCATGTTCCATCTTTATCCCGTAATCTTGGCAAGAATGTATCAACAGATCGTTTTTCACTAAATCACCTCATGACAACGTTCTTTCGCGAAAGATGAAGCAACAAAGATCCTAGAGATCTTTTCGACTCTTTTCTCTAAAGATGAAAACTGATTACCTCTAAAGAAAAGCTATCACATACACACAAGACTCTAGTTTTTTCTCTTTATAGGATTTTTTTGGAGGAACTATTACAAATCATGCATGAGAATTTATAACAATATTCATGACGACTCTTGTGTGGGAGAGGGAATACATAGATCCCTAGATGTGATAGGAAAAGAAAGATGGGTGTATTTTGCCTGTTAGATTGCTCATGACCTAAGCTGAGTCAATCATGACCCTTTAATTAATCCAACCTTAATTAGACATCCCAACTAATTATGAAACCATAATTAGATTAAGAATCAAGAAAATGATTAGAGAGAGAAAGATTGCACGAGAGAGCAGTAAGATATAGAGATCTGCAAGGGCGCAGTCTGAGCTCATCTCTAATGCGGTTGGGTCGGGTCGATGGAAGTAATAACATATGAAGTAACTACCTTTTGGTAATATCTCTAATGAAGTGACAATTTACCTCGATATGCTTTGGCATGTCATAATAAATTGGGTTGTTGGGGATATATTGGAGCTTGATTATCACAATACATATCATAGATCATGAATAAACCACACGTATCTTGCAAAGAAGAGATTGAACCTAAATTATCTCACATGAAGCATGAGCCATAGTTCGGTATTCTGCCTCAGCATTGTATCTAGCAACGAGAATATGTTTGTTCTCCAGGTGACTAGATTCCCACCAACAAATGTACAATAGCCACTATTATGTTGGAGAATATACGACCTAACCCTAACTCCGTGTGATCCTATTACTTATATAGATAGAAAATATATGAAATTTCGTAAATACCCTCAATCTCTCTTGATATTATGTTTTCTCATTCTTGTTAATATTATTTTCTTTTCAAGGTGAATTGTGCTTTTCTAAGTGATCCTAAGAAATGAGTGTGCAATGCTTCATATCTAGCCTTTTCATCTAGAATAGGTGTTGTAAGTTTGCAATATAATGATTTTATTTGATCTCTGTTAGAGGAATTTAAGCATTATTTTTCCTAATAAGAGCTTCACTCTTGAGTTTGTTTAATCTTCAATATTCTGGTCAAAACAAAATTATGATATTTCATGAAAGATTAAGGAAGTTTCTAACTTTTGATTTCCTCAGGTACTCCATATTTGCTTTTGAAAACATACCAACATGGCCATGAGAACTGCCACTGCATAAACTTTATTGTTAGCGTCATTATAGCATAGTGGTAAAACCTCTTTGCAATGTGTGAGATATCTGGGGTTCAAATCCCGCATGTACCAGGCTACGACCAATATTACCCCCCCACCACCCCCACCAAAAAAAAAAAAAAAAAACTTTTTGCTAGGTATATTGTTTACTTGTTTTAAAGATGAGATTAGAAACCATAATATCGTGGAGCAATATGAATTAACAAGGTAGTGATCATTAATTCATATTTTACCTATCTGCAATATGATCAGAACAAGTTGTTCAGAATGCAGAAACCATAACATCGTGGACCAATCATCATTAATTCATATTTTACTGAGCTGCAATATGATCAGAATGAGGTGTTCAGAATATTTATGAGAATAGACTTTGCAACGAAAGTTGGGTCTTGAATGGGGAAGCGGCACATAATTTTTATTTAATCTATAAAAAATAAATTATACCTACCTTCCAGCCATCGGCAGTTGAACCTCATATAATATTGCAATGTCATTTATCTGGGAATCACATAAAAGCGGATGTCAAGTCTGCTTACATCTGTTTGACTGGCGCGAATACCCTGTTTTGAATTTCGGCCGAGTCGACCGAGATATCGTCCGATATCTTCCTTTTTACATGCTGCCGATACGATATGGGAAAATCGTTCGCCATATCGTTTGCAGCAAAAAACGGCCGATATTTGTAATATCGGCCAATAAATCGCCCGATATCGGCCGATAAATCGCCCGATATATCACCCGATTTGAAATAACTTATTTATTGCACGACTGCATGCAAATGTACATTATTTTTTACTACATTTGCATGCATATTACATCATTTTTCTTAAGTAGATCATATCTATGACATTAAACCAACTTTTAGTTATCAATATTTATAATATATAGTGTCTGATATGAACGCCCGATATGCGCGCGTATCCCCGATATCTCTCCCGATATCTGATATCCGATATGAAAAAACCCCATCCGATATGATCCCAATATCCGATATTTAGAACCTTGCGCGAATATGGCTCAAATGTTCTATAAGTTGATATCACTATGTTATTGCAAGTAGGTTTGTGACTCCCATCCTGATGTTTGCTTAGTACTTGCCTACTTGGTGCGAAACCAGGGATTCCATGGTCTCTAATTTTGGATATTACTGCATAGAAAGTCCTTATTTGTTTGTTTATAAGAATAATTGGCTTAGCTAGAGATGAGAAATCTCGATAGCTACAGTAATTTGAATTTTTGTTTACACAGTTTAATAGCAAAAGTTTGAGGATGGCCTTTGTGTAAATTGACATATGGTTACCATATGTAGAAGTTAAATGAAAAACAGATTGTACATGATCTATTCTATATAGAAAAGTATAGAAATAGATGATTCAAAGAGATACAGTTTCAGGAAATGATAATAGAAAGAGAGTACACATTAAAAGAAATGGACATACTATATTGAGCTATTCATCTTATCATCAAAGCCTTTACCCTTGTAAATGGGAATATTAACCCAGAAGCTAAATGTTATAAAAAGTTTAAAAGAGACAAGTTTTATTACAAACTCTATAAGACATATTAAGTTGGATAAAAATTCCAGGATAAATTGAATTTTTGCAGAACCTCTTCCTCAATTACAGGATGGGACTTTTGCAATCTTCCACGAACACATGGGATGATTTGTTGAGTGATCACAGGTGGTCTGATGTGTTGACATGGTATCTTTTGAAAACCGGGCACTGGGACGCATAAACCTTAAAGATGTGCACGCAATATGAATTCATCCAAGTATATATTGAGTAATCCACTTGAAAAATTGGTCCAGTTCCATGAAATAAATTTGGACTTATTTTCAATATTAATCTAGGCTATCTTTCATATAAGAAATTTAACATTGCAATAAATGATATTTGGATAACTTTTTTTTTTTGCTTGAAGTGCCATTAGTCCTCAAGTGTCCCTGTGTTTGATGCTTACAAAATCTGAACATGAAATTTCCAGATTACTATTAATGTTTGCTAAGAAGGGATGTAGGACTGATGATGTTGAAAATCTTTGTAGTTGTAGGGAATTTGGATGCATGATTTCTACCACCCTGCCCACCTTCTCTTTATTATTATTTTTTTTTTGTTTTTTGCTTTTGCTTTACTTGCTTATTTCATTTCCCTCCCTCCCCCCCACCCCACCCCACCCTCCCTCCCTCCCCGATTTTGAAAGTGAGATGGGGGTTTGGTGATGGATGGATATTTTTAACATGGTTTAAAATCTCAGTATTGGTATCGGCACCAACAAATGATTTTTTAGTATTAATATCATATCTGTATCGGCCATCGATCTTGGCAATATCAACGGCAACTTCGCCCTTATTGTAGGGGTACTATCATATCGGATACCTGAAAACCCGATACGAAATTGCCAATGTATATTTGGAATTGGACGAGATTCAAACCATGGTATTTCGGATGTATGGTAGGGTTGAATATGTGGGGAGGATCTGTACGGAGCGCAACTTGCAGCATGTCATGGTTAGGTTGTTCTTGTGTTGTGAAAGATGCTCAGTTATATTCTCGAGACATTTGATTAGAGAAAGATATGGTGGGGAGGATAATTCGGGAGCGAGGCATTGGACTCATCAAATCAAGTAGCCAAGACTGGATAAGAAATAAGGAGACTCAAATTGACACCTGCTCACTAGTTTTGAGTGTAGTACAAGTGCCCGTAATACAACAATACTGTATTCTAGTCACAGGAGGCTGGACCAACCTATGGGAAAACAAACATACCGAGTAAATATGTTAGTCTAGTTAGCTACTGTGAATTAACCAGCCTTGAATTGTTGAACCGAGTTTTAATACTGGTCTTTATTTTCTGTAAGTTTCTGAAATCAGTCCTTTACCTGGAAAGTAAATAAGTTTTCTTTTTGACAAGACTGGGAGGTAAATAAGTTGTTTCAGCCAACCCCAAAATTTGGGGTACAGGCTTTGATGATGTTGTTTTAAGGTAATTAAGTTGTATCATATATCAAAACTATTACACGAGGCTACAAAACCTCATCAATAATTGCAATAATTTCTCACATGTCATACCATTTGTCTCCCTAATATTTATCCTGACTTGCTGTCACGCCCCGCTTTCCAAAATACGTGAAAACGGAGTCGCGACGAGAGTAGAAGACATATATACGTGAGGAAAATACCCCACGTATACACACTAAGCCTAAGATAAGCTGAACAAGGTATATAATTATTATGAAAAATCAATATCACTGCAATAATACATATAAGGTCTACACATGATCTCAGATGAATAAAAGAATAAAACAAGCAATGAGTGTGATATATATGGAATAAAAAAACTATAGAAATCACAGGGATAAAAAGGAACATAAGAATACCAGATCCAAATAGGGAGAAACTCTGAATCCTCGTAAAGCATGCGATCTCAACGAACACCTGATCAAATAAATAAAACATCTAATATCTGGAAGTGTAAATCTAGAGTCGTCAGAAAGCGACCCAATGGGTGTGTAAAATAAAGGAAAGGTGCATGTATATATAACATGTGATGGAATACAATATTATAATAAAAAGACAAGCATGACGAACACTATAACATACAGCATAAGAATAAACAATGATGATAACGGACTACTCTAAAACTATGTGGTAAAGTCAGGTGTCTATCACAGTCTATATATATATACCAGGTGGATAAAGTCAGTCAGTGCTAGAGTCCAGTGTACAATCAGGTCATGAGTACAATCATGTGTCTTATATAGCATACATATATAAGGTAAACATAATCGGTCACAATACACTATTATTTATTATGTTAGCTAACACCAATTGCCGCATGTAGTAGACGCATCCCATACTACGCCTAGCACACATATCAATCAGGATTCTAAGTTATGAAAACTGATAAGACAAGACGTTATCCGTGCTTTAGGTGGGTTCCGTACATACCCAAAATCACGGCCCAATTACCTGACGCTAAATCAGGTCCTACTGCAAGGTAGTCAATAACAATAACAATGAAAACAATACGGAATGTCAGTCATCCCCCAGAACCCTGCAGTAGAACCATATCTCGGCTACGCAACCTGTACCTTAAGTCCACCCAACATACAGACGCTATCTCCTTTATCAATTTTCTCAATCCTGGTCTAAGTTTTCTATCACATTATTTATTTATAACAATTAATATTCATGTTATTTTGATTACTGAGACGATACAGTGACAGTAACGATGTCAATGATGGTAACAATAATAATGAGGATAATATCACCGTGTAAATAGTAGAACAATAAAACAATGTATGTGTTACGGTCTGACAATATTCTTCCAGTAATTTCAGTAACATGAATCAGTAACATGAAGCAGTACAGTAACAAGTTACATACCGTCTAATCGATGTACAATCTCATATAGAACTGATCAATATCTCATTTACTTGTACTGCATATAACAATAACTGATCCATCAACTTGTAGTCTCAATAGTCATCGTGAACATCAAGTGCTAAGTCTGTAACGGAGTATCAGGTACCGTAAATCACAAGTCCAATAAAGCAATAATCAGTTCTCTCATCCTATCAATCTACTCCAGTCCTTTATGTTATCAGCATATCCATCATCTAGCCACCAATCTATCATAGTCCCACATAAATAGTTAGCTACATCTAATTATATCCTCATTATCAAATAACATTAAGATCACCGATCAAGATCATCAGACACTCTCACTTCTATCAAGGTTAATACAAGATTCAACATAAAGATATACATCTCAGGTAAACTCTAACTCTTACTAAGTCCATACATAGATCCAAGCATCAAGGGAGAATCATTCTAGTAAAGTAGCATTCTATTCTATCCGTCCTCAAATCCAAAAAGGATTCCTATGTAAATAATCACCAAACAATTGCCTCACAAATACTTTATATGAAATGTACCACTTATCTACAAACACGAACTAGGCTAATCACTAGGTCCAGTCAAGTCACAGTCTAAGGTATACCACAACTAGTCTTGAATCCGAAACAGTAAACAATCTACATATGAAATGATAGGACAAGAGTATCTCAGTAATAGGTATTGAATCCACTCTATATCCATGCACTCTATTAGTTCATATTATTCCAGTCTACACTCATTCCTAACTCTAAGTCAATCTCCACTCCGATAAGAGTCCACTGATAAATTCAAACATCAACAGATCTAATAAATCAAATAATGTTACAAATCGATAAAGTGAGACACTCACATCTCAGTACCAAGATGCTAACTCTGCATATATATATATATATATATATATATATATATATATATATATATATATATATATATATATATATATATATACACACACACACACACACACATCAACAGTATATCAATTTCATTCTTCACCACTAAATCCAACCTCACTCTAATATAGTCCATTGACCCAATATATCAATGAAGCACATATTATTAATTAATCCTCAAATTTACAATTAAATTCTCATCCGGTTATTACTAATAAGGAAAATTAAAACTAATACTCATCTGCTTAGAATAATGGAACGAATTGACAACACTGTTGGTAACAGAGTAACGATATATCAATAAAATAATATCAGAGCATCATAATATAATAATAGTTGTCGACATAAACAGAATAATGCAGAATAGTATATACACTCGCATAAAATAATAAGATAAAATGATGAAATTGAAACAGACCAATAAACAAACACACATGAAATGACGCGGTTTTGGATCCGAATCGCCTTCCGGTCTTCATTGTACGAACCAATACGGATCTCCGAACCTCATGGGTCGGTCTTCGAATCGCCTGGCTATTGGGTCCATAATAGCTCAAAACTGAATCTCTCGTTACCGAGTTCGGATCTCACGAACGAGTCTGGAATCGCTGCAACATGCAACTAAACATACATAATATATACTCACACATGTATACCACACACAAACACACGTGCACATCCCTACACGTGCACACACTCACTATATACAAATATACTTATACAACCCCACACATGCAAATATAATACACACCCACACACAATTGCATACACACACATACATACATTTATATATACATCCCCACACATGCATACACATATCCACTCTGACACACTCTCACGCATACACACACATATAACATACATGCATACACCAAACACACACGTGTATGCATTCACGCACACATACATAAACACATAAACCCACCTATACACATAATTCTAACACACCATATATATATATATATATATATATATATATATATATATATATATATATATATATATATATTATATATATATATATATATATATATATATATATATATATAAGGAGAGAGAGTGAACTCACCACAGGTGCTGCCGGCCAAGGCCAAGGGGAGATGGGAGCCCGGGCATCTCGGCAAGGACAAGGGCATGCGGGTGTCAGGACTCGACAGCATGGGAGGAGATTGGCCAAAGGTTGGGCTCGACCCATGGTGAGGGTTGCGCGGTGGGTGGCGCACAACAAGGAGAGAGGGTGCAACCATGGGGCTGCCATTTGCTGAGGAAGGGGTGATCTCAGGTTGAGGGCTGTCGGTCAGTACAGAGAAGATGTTGGAGGTGGGAGCTGCCATGGGTAGAGCACACATGGGGATTGAGATAGTGACCACGGAGATGCGGTCAAGGAGGATGGGATTCGGTTGCTGGGCCAAGGGTGCTCACGGCAGGGTGTTGATGTTGGGGGCGGCTGTGAGGATGGATAAGGATCTTAGTTTAGGGGTTAGGGTTAGGGTAAATATTAGGATGATATATATAAGTATATATGTGTGTGTGTGTGTATATGTGTGTGTGTGTGTGTGTGTGTGTGTGTGTGTGTGTAGGGTTAAAGAGTATTGGGTTTGGTTTAATGCTAATGGGTATTGGGTCACAATGGGTATTGGGCATAGGATTAAAGGGTAATGGGTATAGATAATGGGTTTGGGAATTGGGAAATGGATATGGGTTAATATGGAGAGGAGAAAAAGAAATGTAACATGGGCTACCAATGGCTATGGAGAAGGGGGAAAAAAACAATAATAATAAACACTAATAATAATATCAATATATACCAATAACAGTACATACTAATAATATTTTCAACAATAATAATAAGTATTTATAACAAGGGTAATAAATAATAACCAATACAAAACACATGTATACACTTTAAAAATACTATTATTTATTAGTAACATGGTATTATAGAATAGGAATATTACACTTGCCAGGGAAACCTCATTAACATCCATAACAATGTTTTCTGATGAAAAAGTTGGATAACAGTAGGTGAAACAATTCGGAACACCATGTTCATAGCAATGTTTTCTTCCTGATTTGCATTAGTTATTTCTAGAATTTAGTTGGTTATATTGGAATCTGAACTATTGCCTTCTCAGATTTTGAAAATCCATTTCTGACAAGTACTTTTGCTGCAGTTTAGTGAACGCAAGTTTGATGGGACAATGCAATATGCTCGAACAAGAGAGTTCAGGTTAGTTAATGCGATTTGGAGCTCCTTTCTGAATATTATATGCTTAACACATAAGACCTCTTCATTTTTACTAAGAATACTACACCTTGCGCGCACATGCTTTATAAAATATTTATATGCTTAATAATAATATCCTTTAATATGTAAAAACAGGCCTTTGGATTACAATGCCTAATTTGACATATGATGGAAAGTTACTAGTAATGTACTTTCCTATTTCAATCGTGAGACAACAGGTAAACTTGTGTTGAAAACAGTGACAATTCTTTTCCAAGTGAAATATAGGAAGAAATTTAGGTATATGTCTTATGCTAGTGTATTTCATATATCCTTTTGGTTTTATGTAGAAGTATTACTAAAATGTTTTTACTGGTCCCATATAAATAAGATGTATGTTTGTTGCTCCACTGCAAAAGAGAAAAATAAAGTGGTACACGCAATTATAGATCACAGCCATATTATTAAAAGTTTGTGGTAAAAACATGTTTCGTTCTAGCGCCCGGAAATAATATTCCAAAGCCTTTGTATACTCTATGTTGCTTGCTTGTGTGTATAAGGCCTATGTTATAGAGTATATAACTTCGATCACAGGGATCAATTTTTGGTCGCGTAGCTTCATAATATTTCGATAAAGCTTCCACACACAGTTTCCTTCAGATTGAGCTGACATCCGTTACGGTTATTCATTTTATTCCGAAAATCTCTGTTCCAGAACCGTTGGATATCAAAGGGTCTAGGAGTGAGTAGGCACATCAAGTGTGGTTAACAGAGTCTATAGGTGCGAAAAAAAGGTTTTTGGTTGCTCTTGTTTTGAGGAGTAAAAGGCTTTGTTGTTGTTCTTGTTATATGGTTTCAGGTATTAAAACAAACCTTTGTAGTTTGGTTTGGTTGTCTAATATATAAGTCTCATCTGACCCTTTTCTGTCTATTTCACTTTTAACTCACATATATAAAACTCTTCTTGCCCACTTATTTCAGGTGGCATTAATTGAGAAATGGGCTGAAATTTACGGCAACAAAGGGGTTGGTTTCTACTCAATGCACCCTGGTTGGGCTGAAACACCTGGTGTAAAGAAAAGCTTGCCTGGTTTCAGTGACAAGTAAGTTACCTTTTCCTTCCTCCCTTCAATTCATTTATCTTGATCAATTCTTCAATGTTCAGCATCACTAATTTTCACTGTTTTTGCAAATAAATACTCAGAATGTCAGGAAAGCTTAGAACGAGTGAGGAAGGAGCAGATACAGTTGTTTGGTTGGCCTTACAACCAAAGGAAAAACTGGTGCCTGGTGCATTCTACTTTGATCGCTCAGAGGCACCAAAGCATCTTCCTTTCGCTGGCACCGCAGGCTCGCACTGCCTCATTGGCGACATTGTCGATAGCCTGCGGTCCATCTGCGGCCTGCCTTCATGATTTCGCAGTTGGTTGAGGGAGAAACTAAGGATTTAGCCAGTAATGGGAATTGGGAGGGGTATGTATCATGCCTTAACTGTGATCTGGTAGTCTTGCTGTCTGATTTCTGAAAACGGTGTAAAAAAAATGTACACGTGTTAGAACGAAAGCAGTATATCAAGTTCTTCCGTTCACAGAAAATTCATAATTTGATTGGATACACCAATAGTCTCATCAATATATATCAGAAATACGATGTGCTTGTGTTTCTCTTATATAACTTTTTGTATAAATATAGATGTATTATTTGTTATTTAGGAGAGTAGATGTATTCGACGGCTTTATTTTTAGTCCTCATCGTAGAGGAGTCTGGTATTCTAATTCTGCAAATGCTTGATTTTCTGGGTACCACCTGTAATATAGAATTAAGTTATATAATTTAAGAAAATTATCAGCAAATCATGGGGAAAAAAATGATAAAGAATAGAGTAAATCAACATCAACAACAATCAAGAGAAAAAGTGCATATAATTTAAGAGTGCACCAGCCGGGAATCGAACCGGGTCTGTACCGTGGCAGGGTACTATTCTACCACTAGTGCTTTTATGCTATAATTTTGAATGAATTATATTAAAAGTAAATCTACGGATACTTAAAGTTACTCCCCATTAACCGCAACTATAAGACTACAACAAGACGGCTACTGCATGAAGTAAGGAAATAAGAAAGTGTCATTTCTCATTTCCCTATATCCAAACATCAGAAAAAGAAAATAAGAAAACGCTTTTTATTTTTCTCTTTTCTCTTTTACACAACCATTTCCTTGGTTCCAGGGTGCTTACAGTTAATTTTGTGGTCATGTAAATTTCATTTGTAATAAGTCGCAGCACAAAACAATTGTGATCATGTAAATCTAACTTGCATTCTAATTATAGCCGAATTTTTATTTTTTAATTAAATTTTATTTTAATATTATTTTGCGGTCAACTTTGTGGTCAACTTTTTCACTTTCACTTCCACATTACCATCCAAACACCAGAAAAGATATAACATTTTCAAACCACACTTACCAACAATATCCAAATACCGAAAAACTTACCAACCAATTCTCAAGTTTCAAAAGAAACTATTACTACTTCCTCCCCTCCTCGCTTCCATCGCTAACCAAACAGCCGTGAAATAAAACTATAACAGTGTTCACAGCCAAAACTACAGCATCCAGATATGCCATCTTGCAACTAGATCTCTCCCACCTGAGGTTTGATCTCTCCCACCTCATAAGAAGTCTATAGCCTTTTCTCCCAAAGAACTCAACCGAGAAATATGTTTATTTTCCTAACTAGGAGATGCATCACAGTCTTCTTCTCCATCATTTTCTTTTTTGGTAGACATGAGCACTTGCATTTAGCCATAAAATGATGGGCTCTCAGATCTTCTCAAAACATGAGCTGGGCTTTCAAAATACTAATTTGATCTGCCCCTGTTTCAAGCAGAAACCAACCTACTTGCAGGTTCCCTTTGCAAAACATATTCACAGAGGAAATCTCAAATGAAACAACCACATAACGGGACATAAAAGCAAAAGAACTGCATTTTTCATCAAAGTAACATGAGTACTATTACACAATACCCACAATTATACAATTTTTACTGCGACCCAACACAAATTTTCAACCCAGATAGTTCTCATTCCAGTACTGCCAGAACCGTTGCCTCGCATATTCCATATAATCGAAGTCGATGTCATGTAGATGTTCCTGTGGCAAAAAAAAGTTTATGTCGGCAGCAAACTCTTTGAGTACAGGCGAGGTGACTTGCCAGAGCACACTTCTCAATATACTGGAGCAAGTTTTCAACTTCCACATCTTGCGGTTCCTCGCTTAAACAAGAAAAAGAATTCAAATGTGAGCATGAGATGAGAGAATTTGGAAAGGAAAGCAATTCAGCAACAGCTGATAAGCCAACATATCATGTTCTATGCAACCTAGCAAAATTCCCGAGGCTGAAGAGCTTGGAAAACAAACTCATTTCTGGCTTTCCACATTCACAAGTTGGTTACGCTTTGAGCGAAAAGTTGTCGCACATACTTGCTTCTGTTATTCGTCACTTTGAGAATATCTCCCATTCCAACAAAGTGATATCAGAGCCACAAGATTCTTGCTAGAGAAATGTCAAATGACGATATGATTCCCTTCCAAGTTCCCATGCTCAACAAGAGCAACCACGACGACTGGAGCATGAAGATGAAGACTCCCCTTGGATCACAAGATCTATGGGAGATAGTAGAGAATGACTACAACTAGCCACGAGATGAGGCTACTTTATCCTAAGCCCAAAGGGGTGGTTTGTGTTAGATAATTTGTGCAAAAAAATTAATTTTTCAAAACATAAATAGTTTTCAAACTATATGTATTTCATTTACCTATATTGATAACATTTAAACCTTTACCATACTAAAATGATTTAGCTAATAATTCTCCCCCATAAGTACAAATTAGTAGGACATGGGTTAGGTATGGTTAATGTAATTAAGACTTTGGACTTCTTACATTGCATATGGACACAAGACTCTTGCAATTCCTCATTATGAGTTGATAACCCTTTGGGTTTCCCTCATTTAGTGATTATAACTCTTGAGCTTTTCTTATTAAAGGGACTAATGACCCTTGGGTTACATTTATTGAATTAAGACATAACCCTTTGATTTTCTCTCATTATGAATTGGTGACTCTTAGGCTAGATTCATTGAATCTAAACAAGCCCCTTGAGCTACCTTCATTAAGAAATGGTGACCCTTAAATTACTAGTGGAGTCCTATAAATAGGCTCCCTTATAGTTCATTTGGGATATGACAAAAATAAGAAGGAGATCACCTGAAAAGCAAGAATTGTGTTCAGTTGTAACTAGAGCCATGTCCTGTGTTAGACCGAAGAGGTCACTTGCCTGTTCAGATCAAGGAGATCACCGAAGAAAATGGTTGGTGCACACCAGAGTTCTTCAACTGCTGTTTCTTGGGGCAATTTGGTTTTGAGATCCTTGCATCGGAGTAAGTCAATTATTGCTTCAAGCACAACATTCAAGAACACAAAACAACTCTACTACTCGGGAATACTCTAACATCAGAGTCGCCTTCTCGGAGTCACTTCGCAATTCGGGAACACTCCGATCTCGTATTACAATTTATAAACGCTAAGGAAAGTCCACTTCTCTCTAATCTGTATTTCCCATTTTGTTCCAACAATCTTGAAGTAATAATTGGCTTAGCTATGGACCCAGCTAAGACTATCGGAGTGGTTTGCCTGAAGTTGGAGAATTTTGACGGATCAAACTTTAATGCTTGGCGTCGCAAAGTAATTTTTGGGACGCAACTCCTAAAAATTTACTATGTCATTTCAGAAGAGAAATCTAACTTAAAGAGAATTCAGAGACTGAAGCATCATAGAAACATGATGACCACTTCTGCAGGAGCTATCTCCTCAATTGCCTTGCAGATCATCTTGCAGATGTCTACTCTAACATGCTTTCTGTAAAAGATAGCATACCTGTAATGCTTTAGAAGACCAGTACAAGGACAAGGAGAAGCTGTCCAAATCTCATCTCATAGATAAGTTTTAGATTCCAAATTTGATGGTGATACTGAAGTTCTGTCTCAGGTCAAGGAACTTGAAAAACTTGTAATGAAGTTAAAGAATGAGAAGTTCACCC
This sequence comes from Agave tequilana, assembly GCA_038442645.1. NCBI lineage: Eukaryota > Viridiplantae > Streptophyta > Magnoliopsida > Asparagales > Asparagaceae > Agave > Agave tequilana. The sequence continues at coordinate 98,718 of JAVJIF010029670.1, read as the reverse complement.
TCTGCAACACCTTCATCTCTGGTGTCATCGTCAACAAGCTTCCTTCCTCCTGGTTGTCATTCTCCACTGACATTCGTAGAAGGAAGAAGCAGGTGTTGTTTTCTGACCTGAAGAGGTTCATTCGGATTGAGGACGAGATCAGGATTCGAGCAAAAAAAATGAACTACTTGCCGAGCAGAAGGCATCTGCTAATATGGTGGCTCCCAAGACCAACAAAGATTTTTTCAAGAAGAAGAAGTTCAAGAAGAAGAACCAGAATCCAAAGAACCTAAACGTGCAGAAGAAAAAGCACAAGAAAACTAGCAGGTGTTTCAACTGCTAAGGCCTGTAAAGCACCAAAGAAGGAAAAAAAGAGAGGAGGCCCTCCATATCAATCAGGACGACAACTTTATTGCTATGCTCTTCCAGGTGACAACTCCTTCCAACAACTCTGATTGGTGGCTAGATACAGGTACTACATGCCATATCTTCTCCAATAAAGATCTAATCTCCACCTATGTTGCTGCAAAGGTGAACGTGTCAGTGGCTGATTGTTCCACTGTTTTGTGCTTGGAACCGAGACCGTGGTGTTGACCCTTACTTCAGGGAAGACATTGAAGTGTGTGAAACACATCCCATAAATTTTCAAGAATTTAGTCTCTGAAAACCTTCTATGTGATGTGGGAATGAGGCTATATTTTTAAGGTGGAAAGATTGTATTATCTTACATGAAGATGTACTTTGGCAATGCTGACCGCACTTATGGCATGTACAAGATAAGTATTACTGTACCCACTTCAGTTATCAATAAAATCTCTACTTCTGAGTACTGATCTACTCTATGGCACAACAGATTAGGTCATGTAAACTACAGAAAAATGTTAAATATGAAAAAATTAGGCTTACTTCAAAACTGCGGGGGTAATAAGCCTGAAAAATGTGAAGTCTATGTACAAGCCAAGATCACAAGAAAGCCTTTTTCAGCTGTTACAAGGAGTACAAATCTGCTGGATTTGATTCATTCAGACACCTGTGACTTCAAGAGCTTCGTGACTAGAGGTGGCATGAAATACTTCATCACCTTCATCGATGATCATTCACGCTTCTGCCATGTGTACTTATTGAAGTCAAAAGATGAAGCCTTTAGTAAGTTCATCGAGTTTCAAACTCGAGTGGAGAAGTAACTTGGGCATCCAGTAAAGAAGCTTAAAAGCGATAAAGGTGGCGAGTATCGGCCGTAGGAAGCTGAAGCATATCTCAAGAAACATGGCATCATTGCAGAGACGACTGCTCCTTACTCTTCACAGTCAAATGGAATTGCAGAAAGGAAGAATCACACACTTACTGAGATGGTAAACTCCATGTTGATTATATCTAGTTTACCTACCTGCTACTGAGGAGAGGCATTGCTGATGGCTAACTGGATCCTGAATCGGGTACCTTACTTCAAATCTGATACTACTCCACATTAGCAATGGTTGGTATATCAAGCATCCCTGGACAATCTCAAAGTGTGAGGTTGTCTTGCCTATATTCGGAAACTAGTTATCAGGAGGCCAAAGCTTGGTCATAAGGCCAACAGGTTTGTATTTCTTGGATTTACTAAAGATAGTGATGCCTGTAGATTTCTGGATCTTGGCACCAACTCCATCATCGAAGCTCGAGACGCAGAGTTCTTTGAGGATAAGTTTATCAAGGATAAAGACTTAATGCTCAAAGATGTACTTGAAAATGCTAAAAAGTCCATTGCACCAAATGAATCAACCTCTCCAAAAGCAAAAGGTACTGATGCTGAAGAAGAAACTCTGAAAGCTGTAGAGCCACCTTCTAAGTGCATTAGAAAGCAGAAAGATTTTGGAGATGACTTCATCACTTATAACGCAGAAGGAGATCCAATAACTTTCAAAGAGGCAATGCAATCCAAAAATGCTATTCTGTGGAAGGAAGCCATTGATGACGAAATGGATGTAAGTACACCTAGAGGGGGGATGAATAGGTGTAAGGCTAATCTAATGACAAATGGTGCGGAATTAAAAACTAATTGCAGCACACTTAGTTTAACCAAAGAGTGTAGCCGAGTTTCCGGTGAAGGGCTCTGGACTAATACCTCTAAATTTCTCTAAATAAGAGTTGAGGTGCTATGCAAAGCTCTCTTGGTTTAACACAAGTGAGGCACACAAACAAACCAAGCATATAAGATATGAACAAAATGATGCAATGCAAGGTAAATAAAAGAGAGAAAGAGTTTAGATATAGTGGATCAAACGCAAACAACAAGATATGTTTCGAGGCTTGAGTCACTGCTCTACGTCCCCGCCTTCACACAGAAGGATTTCCACTATATCGTCCGCATAGGACTTCCCACACAGGGAACCTCCACTAAGAATTTGGGTAATACAACTTTGGAGTACACAACTCCTCTTTCAACCAACACAACCTCTACACAAGAGGCAAGACACAACAACAATCACCTCTACACTTAGAGGGATGGGCACTTAGCCAAACAGCAATCACCTCACACTTGAGGGATAAGGCTCAAAGCTAACCAAGCACGATCACCTCTACACTTAGAGGGATAACAACTCAACCTCCACAATCACCTCTCACTAGAGGGATATCATAAAGTAAAGAAGGTGTACAACTCTTGGTGGTATCAACAATCACAAATTAATTTTCCTTACAAAATAAGATCCTAATAGATAGGACAGATATGATAGCTCAAGTGTGAGAAAACAAAAGTGTTTGGAACAAAGAAAAATTCTTGAGAAATCTCTAAATAGATATTGAAATCAAGACCAAGAACCAATTCCTAAAAGACTCTCTTTTCTTTGAATTTTCCAACACTTTAAAAATAAATAAATAATAAATCTTTTGGCACAAAAAAACTCTTTTAGAAACTTACTGAAAGATAGAAAATTTTGCTCTTCGAATTCTTAGTGAAATCAGCCAAGAAGGGGGCTATTTATAACTTTCTAAGAAATCTGCCCGTTGGCAGCAGGAAAGGTCAGAAATGACCTTCCGGTCGACCGACCAACGGTCATTTTTATGATCGTTGAGCCACCAGTCGACCGCCCGGTCGACTGGGACTGGATACAGAGAGCAGTAGCTCTCTGTCGGTCGACCAGCCGGTCGACTGGGCCATTTCCAGAGAGCAGAGCTATTTGGACGTCGACCGCCCGGTCGACCGGCCCACCAGCCCAAGCTGCCGTGCACATCTGAGCATGTCGGTTGACCGGACGGGTCGACCGACTTCTGCAGCGGTCGACCGTCGGTCAGTCGACTGACTTCTGCAGCGGTCGACCGTCCGGTCGACCAGCAGAAGCCAGGACCAGCTTATATAGAGATTAAAAACTTGTCTTTTGTCTTCTAAAAAATCTCATAAAATACACATAAATTTTACAAAAATAAGTTCTTTTAAGATCTTTTAAATACAAATATGTGTGACAAAAATTTAACACATATTATAAACTATTTGAATCATTTTTGTGATATGAAAATTTTGCCTTTAAACGAAAACCGTATTTTCCAAAAACTAAACTTTGAAATGGAAAACCGTTTTCTCCAAAACTCATGTAAATATAAAAACATGATATTGAAATAACTTTGAAGCAAATTGTATATGGATAGGATCCAATATACATGTAAATATATCTATCTATGTTTTTGACATGAAATCCCATATCGGTTAAAGTGAAATAAAAAACCAATAAACTGAAAACTTGTGTGTGTGAACTTATGCATATGAACACTATCTAATCTTTACACAAGATCTAAACAAACTAAACTAAACAAACCGAAGTCTTCTTGTCTCCAAGCTGACTCGATCCAATGAGCTTCACTCCAACCGAGTACTAGATGCGATCTTGATGCTCGAGCTCTTGAATCAACATGTGAAAGCTCCAAAACTCCTTTGTTGAAACTAATCACCTACTAATATCTTGATCAAATATCTGAAATTAAATATCACAAGATTATTAGTAAACTATAACTACATGAGTTAATCATCATCAAAACTAGAATGATAGGCCTCTAGGCCAACAATCTCCCCCTTTTTTATGATGACAAAACTCATGGAGTTATATATGCTAAATTAAAGTTAAGCTTCATAGAATCTCCCCCTTAACTCATGCATAGCAATAAACATATAGATATTCAATAAATGCTGAACACAAATATGCATAAATAAAGAATAGTTTTCCCCTTTTTGCATAAACAAGAATAAACTTGCATAAACATACATATAACAAGGAAATGAAATAAACATGCTCTGATACCAATTGAAATGAAATAAGCATGCTCTGATACCAATTGTTCTTATACCAGTTGTAAAAGTAAACAAAAGTAAACAGGCATAAACTAAACATGCATATATATATATATATATATATATATATATATATATATATATATATATATATATATATATATATATATATATATATATATATATATATATATATTTCTCTCTCCCTTTTTGTCAAATCATCAACAAAGGGGCACAAAATAAACTCAAAAGAAATATTCTTCTTTTTGTCAAATCAAACAATAAAGTTATATATATGCGATATATATTCATGAAAAAGAGAGACGTAAAGTTAACTCCCCCTGCATACATGCATTTATATGAAAAGAGATGACTAAACCCTAACCACATAAAGCATAATATATAATGCATAAAAGGAGATGTGAAGCTCCCCCTACACACGTGTAAGACATAGAGATGAACGGTCAAGCTCCTCAATATGAGATACACTCAACATGACTCTATATATAGAGAAGATGTTAAGTTTCCCTTGCATATAAGGAATAAATATCAAAATATTATGATGCCAAATTATGATACCAATAGAAACTAAACAAAATTTTTAAGGTACCAAAAGATACCAATTGAAAACATCTTATAAAGTTTTGATACCAATAGAGAATGAAACATTGTGTGTTTTTGATACCAATTGAAACAAATATATATTGTAAATCTTAATACCAATTGTAAATATTAGTACCAATTGAAAAATTATATAATTTTGATACCAATTGTAAGAATATATATATATATATATATATATATATATATATATATATATATATATATATATATATATATATATATATATATTGTAAGTAGTGATACCAAATGAAAGTAAAAATTAAATTTTTAGGTAAATACAACTCATTTCAATATAGATACCAATTTAAAATGAAGAATGATACCAATTGAAAAACATAAACTAACCTTTTTGGCCAAACACTAAAATCATTTTGCAATAGAGATACTAAATAGAGAATAATACTAATTTAATATTCTTGATACCAATATTGAAAATATTAGCATATATCAATTAATTAAAAATATATTTTTCATTTGGAGCGTAGGAAACCAATTGAAAAGTAAGATATCAATTGAATAATATCATTTTTCAACAAAAAGAGTGGGAGTAAGATACCAATTGAAAATAAAACTGATTGAAAAGTAAAACATAAACTTTTCTCCTATTTTTATGAAATACTAATGAAAACGATGCATAAGCTTGTATAAGATACCAATTGAGAAATAATTGTTATTAAGAATTAAATCAAGTTTAGCATAACAAAATTTGTGTTTTAAGATATAAAGATATAGTAAGCATAATCAAATCATATATATATGTACGAAAATGTAAATTCCAATCTAAATTAATACTAATTGAAGTTGAAACATACATATATAGAAAACACAAATATGAGTATACAGCAAAAATATCAATTGTGATACCAATTGAAAATATGATAAGGATCAATTGTATAACTCATACCTACCACTGATTGCTAAAATGAAAGAACAATCAAAGAGATTAAGAATTTACCGTGTAGCTTGTGGCTAACGGGTCGTGTCCACGAGGAGGAATGCGATGGAAGCTTTTCGGTGAATCATTTAAAAACAAAGAATTGTGTTTGTTTTTTAATGAAAAAGAGAATGGAAAGAAAGAGGTGATTAAAAGAGAAATTGCAACTTTAGAAAAGGCTTTGGAGAAGGTGATTTAAAAAAGCTTGAAAATTGTTTTGTTGATTATAATAAGGAAGAAAATCTGGGCTCACTACCTTACTACTCATTTGTTCATTCTTCTATTGAAATCCTAAGTACCTCAAATTGATCATCAGCAAACTTAAAGTTAATTTTTAGAAAGTTTGAAGTAAAGCACATAAGATGGTTGGAAGAGTTCACTCTTTCTTTGAAAAATCATTTAGAATCGAATATTAAATCATCAAGCGCGAAGAAGCAAGAGTGAAGTAAAAACAGTTCAAGAAACGTTCATGAAAGAAGTGAGAGTTCAACAATCCAAACCCATCCTCATGTGCCTTCAAGAACACTTTCAAGAAGAAAGGCTTTAAGTAAGGCATGCAAATGATTCATTGGGTCTTTTTCTTTAAAACCAGAAGAGAAGAAGAACTAGAGAGAGTTACAATAGTGAGCCCAGAAAAACATTTTAGTTACTCATGGAAAACAAAGAAGAAAGCAAATAAATAATGCACGCCATACCGTAATACGAGTGGAAGGAAATGTTGCTCGATTCTTGTATTGCTTTCACTTCAATCTTCAAGTACAAGCACTCAATTCCTCTCTCTCACAAGTATTGATACTGGACTACAAATTAAAAAATAAGAATACAACTTTTGTGCTAGCTAACAATGAACCTAAATCCTTAGAAAATGAACAAAAATTCTAATCCTAGTTTTCGCTCCATTTTGCTTTGCTGAAACCAGTATTTATAAGGAAAACCAAAAGGGGAGGATCCCGGGAAGATTGGGGGAGCAAACGCTCCCCCAACTGACTCTACTTGGCCGCGGAAACGCGGCTTGGGCCGCGTTTTCGCGGCCCTGGTGTGACCAGATGGCCACACCCAGTTGGATGGATCTCCTATTTTGGTGAATATCCCGTATCTTCTTCTGGTTTTCTTATTTCTGCTCCAAAAGTTGACGAAACAGCCTTTGATTGTGTGGCTTCAATCGCTTGATTCAGGGAGGATTCTTCTCAACCTCTTGATATGCCAAGATTTTGCCCTGATTCCTTGATTTCGAATTTATTCTGAATTAAATCAGAATTTGGTGGGCTTTTGGGCTTGTTTCTCTTTTCTTTCTTTTAGCACTTGGTCCTACATATAACAAAGAAAAAGAAGACTTATTAATAGGATTTATTAGCTAAAAAGTATGGTAAGGTGACAATGTATATGCAACATATGTGACTAATCATACCCTCACATCATACCCTCACACTTATCTTTTGCTCGCCCTCGAGCAATACATCAGACTGATTCTAATCGATTATTAGACCACTTTCCCAGGTCACTCGATTGCACTGAGCATGTGTAATAAGCCGTTAAACCTCTAGGTTACCCCTAGAGGACGAGTTTTGTCTCGTGAGGGTTTTCAGTGGATTGCACCCACAAAATCCATAAAGAAAAAAGAAAAAAGTTAGTATTTTTGAAAAGCATTTTTAAATGAGAAACTATTTGAAGTATATTTGTAAGGCTTTAAGTAATCTATAAGTTACAGGAATATCAAATTTTTCATTCCGAAACTCAGTCTTTATTCAGAAACATGCCATCAATTAAAGTAAGGAGTCAAATTGTACTTCTCATCTAGTCTATTAATTTACCCTGAGTCGTATGCACCCTCGTGACTGTGAAGTTGACTAAGGGTTCTTTAACATTAACTCCTATGTCTTATATTTATTTTTGGTTGGCTTTTATTCCTCAATTTCATTAGGCTTTCTAATCTGCCCATCTAACGAGCCTTCAGTCGGTGACACCCCAACCGGACAGTTTTAGGATACCAGGTGAGAATGTTGGCCCGAAGGCCCATCACTCTAGTTTTGATGATGATCAACTCATGTAGTTATAGTACTAATGATCTTGTGTTTAATTAGTGACAGATTTATGATCAAGATCTTAGTAGGTGTATAGCTTCAACAAAAGATTTAAAGTCAAGTTTTTGAGCTAGCACGGTTTGATCCAAGAGCCATTGGATCGTGTTTGGACCAAGTCAAGAAGATGAGAAGACTTCAAGTGAAGACTTCAAGAAGATGAAGACTTGTGTCTAGGTTTGTTTTTAGTAAGATTTTATTTTTAGTTAAAATGTAAAGGATAGAATAGTTGGTGGATTGCTCAAGTACATATACACACACACACACACACTCTTGATAGTTTTATTTTTACAAAAGATTTTCATCTTCTACCTATATATGCTTGGTTTTGGTATTCAAGTTTATATGTTTTATCCAAAACCATGTTAGTGCATAATGTCAAAAACATAGATATTTCACCATGTTTGTGTAGTGGATCATATCCATACACCATATGCTTTTAAAGTTGTTTAAATATCTTGTTTTTGTATTTGGAGATGTTTTGGAAAAACAAAGTTTGGAAAAATAAGTTTTGGAAAATACCAGTTTTCATTTGAACCAATATTTCTAACTTACAAAAATAGTCCAAATCATTTGTAACATGCGTTGATTTTGTGCAAGCATGTTTGTTTATCAAAGTAAAGTGTTAAAACTATTTTTGTAGATTTTTTGTGATTTTATGAGATTTTATTCCAATCAAAAAGACCAAGTTTTAAATCCCTGAATTTTTGTTTCCTGGCTTCAGCCGGTCGACCGGGACAGTCGACCGCAGCTTGAAGTCGGCCGACCGTCACGGTCGACCGACGTGCACAGACATGCACGCCAGTTCTGACAGGAGGCCGGTCGACCGACCCGGTCGACCGTTCAGAGAGCTCTGCTCTCTGGGAAGGTCTCAGTCGACCGGACGGTCGACCGAACAGAGAGACTTGCTCTCTGTATCCTGGCCTCGGTCGACCGATGGCACAACGGTCTGAAATATGACTGTTGGCCGGTCGACCGGGCGGTCGACCGACAGTTCTGACAGACCTCCAACGGCTAGTTTTTGGAGCCCTATAAATTGGGCCATTTGGGGGCTGTTTTCAATAAGATTTTCAAGTGAATTTTTCACCAGTTTTCCCAACTCTTTTAAGAGGTTTTCTCCACTTGTTTTAGAGAAAATATTTTCAATCAAAAGGAGAATTTTTATCAAGAGTGTTAAAAGTGATTCTTTGAGTTTTCCTCCACAATTTCCATCCTTGTTTTCCTCACACAAACACTTGAGCTATCCATTGCTAAATCTACCTATAGGAATTTATTGTGAGAGGATTTTAGGTGATCAAGAGTTGTGATCACCAAAGTTCTACTTTGCTCTTTGAGGAGGCGGACGTGTGTGTTCGCATTGTTTCGGGTCCTAGTGGGGACTCGGTGTTTCGAGTTCGGGTGCGAACTCTTTGTTTAAGGTGCGACCTCGGCAAGCCGGTGGGCTTGCGGTGTGTACGGGCTAGAGAGTCCGAGAGCTTGTAGGTGTTGCAGCACCGAGTGATCAATTGGGATCGATTATAGTGGAAATCCTTCGTGTGTCGAAGGCGGGGATGTAGAGCAAGGGTGCTCAAACCTCGAAACAAATCCCTTGTGTTTGCGATTGCTCACTCTCTCTCTCTCTCTGTCTTTTGTTTATATCTTGCATTCCTTTATTGTGTTTATCTTCATATGCATGATATACTTGTGTGCTTAATTGTTATACTTGCTTGGGTTTGTCTGCTAACACTTGCATTCAACCAAGAGAGCCAGCGCGGCACCTCAACCCTTATCTAGGGGAATCTAGAGGAGTTAGTCCAGAGCCCTTTACGGGGAATTCGGCTACACTCTTGTGTTATACGTGGTGTTTAGTTTAAGAATTTTAGTTTAGGTCATAATAGTTTTTTACTTCCGCATTATTTGGCATTAAGTGACCATTAGATTAGCCATCACCTATTCACCCCCCCTCTAGGTGATCCTACAATTGGTATCAGAGCCAAGTGCTCTGAATTCGGGTCTCACAACCTAGAGTTAAAGATCCTCATTTTTAGGCTAATCACAATATTTGTACACACACCATGGATTTCATGTCACCACCCACCTTTGACATTCTTAACATCCAAATTTGGAAGGTTAAGATGTCTTTGTACCTCAAGGCCCTAGGCATTCATGTTTACCTTGCCATCAGTAATGATTATTGTTTAAATGGAAAGAATATTGAGGCTAATGCAAAAGCTTTAATGCTTTAAAGTCTACCCTAGATGATGTTTATTTATCTAGAGTTTCTAACATTGATTCGGCTTTTGTAGCTTGGAACATCATCACCTCCCTTGGCGAAAAGGATCTATATTATGCCGGGAGCGATTCGGATGTTGGAAGTGAAGTCTCCAACGCGTGCTACATGGTCCAAGAGGATAACCCCCTTGAGGTAAACACCGAATCCGAGTTAGATGATGTAGACATGTCATATGATGAGCTTGCTTGTTTTTGTCAACAATTACTTGAAAAATATGACATGCTAAGAAAAGATAATAAAAATTTAAAAAAGAAATTTGATTGCATGCTAAAGGAAAATGATTCATTTAGAACTAAGGTTGTATGCATGGAAAAAGAAAATTAATTTTTGAAGAATGAAAATGTTTCCTTATTGTCTAAATTAAATGATCTTTGTGAAGGAAACACTTGTTTGAAAAATAAAATTGTTTTGGTAGAAAAACAAAAGAAGTTGTTTTTCAAGAAAACTCTTGTTTAAAAAGAAAATTTTGTGAAAAAGAAAAGAAAGTTTTTCTAAAAAGAATAAGAAAAATGTTTCACATTCTCACCATGCTTTACATGCCACCATTGATGAAAGTGAGATTAAATTTTTGAAAAATAAAATTAATAGTTTGAGCTCTACTTTGAGCTCATGTGCATTTAATCATAAAAGATTGGAGTCTTTATTTTCAAAGAAACAAGCTCCACATGTTCATGCACATCATCATGCATATGCACACTTTGCACGACATGATCACAAACACACTCATATGCATCCTAAGGTGTACAAGTGTACACATTGTGGCCGCAAAGGCCATTTAGTAAAATTTTGTTTTGATAAGATGCATCATATTAATTTTGCTAATAATAAAAATGTTTGGGTGCCTCATAAGACTAACCCCCAAGGACCCAAAAGAAAATGGGTACCAAAACTCCCACCTTGTGTTTTTGATGTAGGTGAGGGCTCTCACATGACGTGAGAGAGATGGTGCCTTGATGGTGGATGCATGGACTTGAAGGACATATAATTGATGCACCGCTATCAAGGAGGTTTGGTGGGTCAACCACCATGTTTGGAGTTTTGGAACATAGTTCTTTAGTTGGTAACTATTTCTAAACTCTTAGTTTATTTACATGCTTATTCATTTTTGACATCATATAGCATGTTCATGTTTTTGCGCTTCATATTGTAAATACTAGTTTAAATATAGCTTTTATCAAAACTTGTATTTATACATGTACAAATAGTGAGAACAAATTGATTCATATATGTTTGCACTTCATGCTCATTTGTACCCACTATATGCACATGTATAGCCTAGTTTTGATGATTCTTTTATTTATACTTGTTTTGCCAATTTTCATGTTTTACTTCATGTATATGTAATTTTTATTCAAATCTAATAAATATACATGTATATCCTTTTTGAGTCTCTTGCCTTCATGCAAATACTATTAATAGACTCGTTTTATGTTTAGAATATGTATGCATATTGTTAGATTTAGATAAATCATACATATACCTAGAAGTTTGTTTTTTTTTGTTTTAAATGAAAAATGAATTTACATTTTGTTTTTGAGCTTCATTGACTATTTTCATGAAAATGCTAGTTACATGATTTTTGAACACTCACACCTTATTTGTTTATTCATGACTTTGTTTCATGATTATTTTTGTGCTTTATGGACCATGAGTGCTTAAATTTTTATGTATTTAGTATGATTCATGAAAAACATATGATGTTGTTTCATGTTTTTGAAGGATCTTTAACTAGTTTTTCAAGAAGTAATTTAACTAGTTATTTATTCTTCAATGTTTATGAGATATACACATGATCCTATTATTGTTTCAATTGGTATCATTGAATCGTTTCAATTGGTATCAATTTGACTCTATTTTTGTATATACTGATATTTTGTTTTCTTATATATGTATGTATTAATTTCATTTGGTATACTCATTTTTCATACACATATATAAGTTATTTGTGCTTGAGTTAAAATGGTTTTATATGTTTAAAGCACAAAGTTGTTTATAATAAGAAAAATAAAATTTTAAGAAAAATTCTCAAGATTTGTTTTATTGAGAAAATTCAAAATTTTGTTTTATAAGAAAAATCAAAAGATTTTTGATTTGTATTGCCTATATGCATGGAGAGCTTAACATCTCTTCTACATACAAATTCATGTTGAGTGTATTGTATATTGAGGAGCTTGACAACTCTTCTTTATGTGGTACACGAGTGTAGGGGGAGCTTCACATCTCCTCTTATGCATTACATATTATACGTTATGTGAATTAGGGCTTGTCATCCCTCTTTCATGTAATGTATATGTGTAGGGAAGTTACTTTACCGTCTTTCTCTTCATGAATGTATATCGCATATAACCTTTTATTGACTTATTTGTTTACACCCCTTATTGGTTCTTTGTTTATGACAAAAAGGGGGAGAAAAATTTGTTGATTGTGTTTTTACCCCTTTGTTGATGATTGACAAAAAGGAGGAGAAAGATTTTAGATTTATATGCATATTTTGTGAAAAAGGATTGTTTATGCATATATTTTTTGTTTTGCAAATAGGAGAAAAAGAATTTGATTTGATTTGTTTTAATGAATGCTCATAAACATGTTTATCTCCTAGCTTTGCATACATGCCATACATTGCATATTTATTATTTGTTTGTTATGCATGAGTTAAGGGGGAGCTTCTTTAGATTTTACTTTAATCCATGCATATATAACTTCACGAGTTTTGTCATCATCAAAAAGGGGGAGATTGTTGGCCCGAAGGCCCATCACTCTAGTTTTGATGATGATCAACTCATGTAGTTATAGTACTAATGATCTTGTGTTTAATTAGTGACAGATTTATGATCAAGATCTTAGTAGGTGTATAGCTTCAACAAAAGATTTAAAGTCAAGTTTTAGAGCTAGCACGGTTTGATCCAAGAGCCATTGGATCGTGTTTGGACCAAGTCAAGAAGATGAGAAGACTTCAAGTGAAGACTTCAAGAAGATGAAGACTTGTGTCTAGGTTTGTTTTTAGTAAGATTTTGTTTTTAGTTAAAATGTAAAGGATAGAATAGTTGGTGGATTGCTCAAGAACATATACACACACACTCTTGATAGTTTTATTTTTACAAAAGATTTTCATCTTCTACCTATATATGCTTGGTTTTTGGTATTCAAGTTTATATGTTTTATCCAAAACCATGTTTAGTGCATAATGTCAAAAACATAGATATTTCACCATGTTTGTGTAGTGGATCATATCCATACACAATATGCTTTCAAAGTTGTTTAAATATCTTGTTTTTGTATTTGGAGATGTTTTGGAAAAACAAAGTTTGAAAAATAAGTTTTGGAAAATACCAGTTTTCATTTGAACCAATATTTTCAACTTACAAAAATAGTCCAAATTATTTGTAACATGCCTTGATTTTATGCAAGCATGTTTGTTTATCAAAGTAAAGTGTTAAAACTATTTTTGTAGATTTTCTGTGATTTTATGAGATTTTATTCCAATCAAAAAGATCAAGTTTTTAATCCCTGAATTTTTGTTTCCTGGCTTCAGCCGGTCGACCGGGACGGTCGACCGCAGCTTGAAGTTGGCCGACCGTCACGGTCGACCGACGTGCACAGACGTGCACGCCAGTTCTGGCAGGAGGCCGGTCGACCGACCCGGTCCACCGTTCAGAGAGCTCTGCTCTCTGGAAAGGCCCCAGTCGACCGGACGGTCGACCGAACAGAGAGACTTGCTTTCTGTATCCTGGCCTCGGTCGACCGACCGGTCGACCGATGGCACAACGGTCTAAAATATAACCGTTGGCCGGTCGACCAGGCGGTCGACCGACAGTTCTGACAGACCTCCAACGGCTAGTTTTTGGAGCCCTATAAATTGGGCCATTTGGGGCTGTTTTCAATAAGATTTTCAAGTGAATTTTTCACCAGTTTTCCAACTCTTTTAAGAGGTTTTCTCCACTTGTTTTAGAGCAAATATTTCCAATCAAAAGGAGAGTTTTTATCAAGAGTGTCAAAAGTGATTCTTTGAGTTTTCCTCTACAATTTCCATCCTTATTTTCCTCACACAAACACTTGAGCTATCCATTGCTAAATCTACCTATAAGAATTTGTTGTGAGAGGATTTTAGGTGATCAAGAGTTGTGATCACCAAAGTTCTACTTTGCTCTTTGAGGAGGCGGACGTGTGTGTTCGTATTGTTTCGGGTCCGAGTGGGGACTCGGTGTTTCGAGTTCGGGTGCGAACTCTTTTTTTGAGGTGCGGCCTCGGCAAGTCGGTGGGCTTGCGTTGTGTACGGGCTAGAGAGTCCGAGAGTTTGTAGGTGTTGCGGCACCGAGTGATCCATTGGGATCGATTATGGTGGAAATCCTTCGTGTGTCGAAGGCGGGGATGTAGAGCAAGGGTGCTCGAACCTCGAAACAAATCCCTTGTGTTTGCGATTGCTCACACTCTCTCTCTCTTTGTCTTTTGTTTATATCTTGCATTCCTTTAGTGTGTTTATCTTTATATGCATGATATACTTGTGTGCTTAATTGTTATACTTGCTTGGGTTTGTCTGCTAACACTTGTATTCAACCAAGAGAGTCAACGTGGCACCTCAACCCTTATCTAGGGGAATCTAGAGGAGTTAGTCCAGAGCCCTTCACGGTTATTCGGCTACACTCTTGTGTTATACGTGGTGTTTAGTTTAAGAATTTTAGTTTAGGTCATAATAGTTTTTTACTTCCGCATTATTTGGCATTAAGTGACCATTAGATTAGCCATCACCTATGCACCCCCCTCTAGGTGATCCTACAGAGAAAACACCCCTAAGGACTTAAACACTTGAGCAGACAAGGCCACGAAACTAAGCTTTTTATTTATAAGACGTACCCCTTTTAGGCGTGAATACTTATGCTTCATGAGGCATAAATACCTAGCTTAATCAGAGGTTTTACATACACATTTTTTTCTTCAAACTTATCTAATTATCTTATGCATAAATACTAAGGCTTGCTTAGGCCAAAGCACCTAGCTAATCAATAATTAGATTCGTTTATATTTTTTTCTTTTTCAATATATTTTTTTATAAGGCATAAGAGTCTCTGTTTTTAAACCCTAAGTGTGTAAGTGTATTTAGTGTGCAATTTCATCAAGATAAATATCAAGACTAAATTACTTTCACAATTTTTTTCCTAACCCTAAACATCAAACAAGTCATCTTATTTTGACCAAGTATTGTTCTAACCTTTCAAAAAGTTTTTTTTTATATATATATACAATTTTTTTTTCAAGTTATAGTAGTCATCATGTTAGAACCCTCCCCCACACTTATCTTATGTATTGTCCCCAATGTATGAAAGAAATGTATACATGAATGAAATGAAATGTAAAAGAGGTGCATATATTATACAAAATATGTACAACATCAAGTTTCTCCCACACCTAGATCTTTTTCGGTCATATCCCTCTAGCTCTCTTCCCATCATTCCAATGGGTCCTTTTTATAGGGCACAGTGGGGAGGCCAATTGTTTTGTCATTTTAGCTTTCTGTCTCCCCAGTCTCACTTTTTTTAGGTGTTCCTTCCTCATATTGCAACAATCATTATTCAAAAATTTGTCACCACCACCCTTCTTATTTGGAACTTCTTCATTATGAATGCCTAGGAATTCTAACTCAGTTCCATATATCTCCTCAAAGCTTAGGTCAACACTTTCCCCTAGAGATGTGCAATTAACGAAAAGATCCCTAGTTGGTTCATCCAAACACATGAGTTCTTCTTCGAAGAGATTTTCAAAGAGTAAGTCAATCGGAGGTTCTTGAATTATATCCTCATGCGATACATTATTGGTTGGCTCATCGAAAGTGAAGATATTTAAATCAATTTTCCCCTTTTTAAAGGGTACTCTAACATTAGATCTTCGACATCAAGATAATCGCATTCATTTTTAAATAATTCATTAAGAAACAGCGACTCATCTTCTAGATCTTCACTTTCTTCATCACAATTATTTTCAACAAAATTCACCTCAAATGTTTGATCTCTTATCTTACGAGGTTATTTTTCTAGGTTGAAGACATTGACTTCTCTAGTCATGTCCTCAAAAGTTAACCTCATGGATCCATTCCTATAATTGATGATGGCATTGGCAGTAGCAAGGAATGGTCGCCCTAGGATAACAGGAGTTTGAGCCCTATGATTGGAGTGACACAGGTTGTGTCTCAAGAACTATGAAATCAACAGGGTAAATAAACTCCCCAACCCGGATAAGGACATCATTAATCTCCCCTTTTGGAACTTTCACTGAACGGTCAGCCAGTTGGATAGTGACTCGAGTTGGACTAAGATCGCCCAACCCGAGTTGTTGATAAACTGAGAATGGAAGCAAGTTGATACTTGCTCCCAAGTCAAGAAGTGCATGACTAATCTCGGCTTGTCCTATTGTGCAGGCAATGGTTGGACTACCTGTATCCTTGTACTTGACAGGGATCGGACCCGATAGTAGCTCACTAATGTTAGTGGCTAAGAAAACCTTTTTAGGTACATTAGTCTTTCTCTTCTTGGTGCACATGTCCTTAAGAAACTTAGCATAAGATAGGACTTGTTGGATGGCATCAAGAAGTGGCACATTTATCTTCACTTGATTAAAGATCTCAATTATCTTATTCATGTGTTGATTTTGCTTGTTTTTCAGCCTATTGGGAAATGGTGCTATAGGCTGGTGCACATGACTGGTTGACTTATCTTTTTTAGATTCATCAAATTTAGGAGTGTGATTAGATGAGGTGGATGCTGAAGTGTGATTGTGCTGACTAGGATTAGGTGGTGTTGACAATTGGTTATCAACTTTCTTTCCCGACCTCAATGTATAAACAACATTACATTGATTCAATGACTGATCCTCAACCAAATGAGCTTGTTGTGAATTCCTAGGATTCATAATTGGTTGACTGGGCAAGGTACCCTTTTGCCTCTCCTGTCGTGGATTGGCTAACTGGCTCATTTGACCCTCTAGCCTCTGTATTATTTGCATGAGGGAATCTTAGTTCTTCATGTACTTTTTCATATTTCTCTCAAAATCAGTCATTCTCCTTTCGAGTTGAGGATTCTGGAAGGAAGATGGTGGAGCTTGGTTGAGAAAATTTTGTTGATAATTTGAAAAATTGTTGGGAGAATTGTGCTGGTGATTGGAAAAGTTGGGTTGATGATTGGAAGAATTATTGGAATGATGGAAGCGGTTTGCATGGTTTGACCGTGGGTGGTCATTATTTTGTTGGCTCCATGAGAAATTTGGGTGATTTCTCCAGCCAGGATTGTACGTTAGAGCGTAAGGATCATTGTTCGGCCTTGAAAAGGCCGCATTCATCGGTTCAGGAAAGTGTTGGTGAGCTTGAAATACAGGACACTCCTCAAATACATGATTCATGGCCTGACAGTAAGTACAACCCGGAGTTGGAAATTGGTTTGGGCTGACTTGATTGACTGGACTTGGTTCCTTAATTTCTAAAGCTTCTAGTCTTCTCGCTAGGTTAGCTAACTTAGCCTCGTTAGCTATGGATGATTCAATTGAATGGAGACCTCCTTTTGAACAGATAGAGTTTGGATTTCTAGAGCTTTCACTAGTAGGTTCCTATTGGATGGTCTTTTCAGCTAGATTCTCATATAAATCCCATCCTTCATGCTCATCCTTCTGCAAGAATCCCCCTTGGCACATGCTTTCTAAGAGGGTCTTGGTCGAGTAGTCTAAACCGTCATAAAGAATTTGACATTGTCGCCATTTCTCTATTCCATGATGAGGACATTGGACAAGGAGGTCTTTGAAGCGTTCAAAGTACCTCCAAAACGGTTCACTAGGTTCTTACTTGAACTGCATGATATTTTTCCTAACGAGAGCGGTTTTGTGGATTGGATAGAATTTCTTTAAGAAGATCTTGATGAAACCATCCCAAGATGTGATAGAGCCGGCCGCTAAGCTGTAGAGCCATTTCTTGGCTAGGTCCTTAAGAGCAAATGAGACAAATCTCAACATAATAGCATCATCTGCAAGGTGTGAGATTTTCATCATTAAACATACTTCTTCAAATTCTCTTATGAAGAAATAAGCATTTTCGGACTCTAAGCCATGGAATTTAGGGAGTGTATTGATGAACTATGGTTTAAGCTCAAAGTTGTGTTCACCAACCGATGGAAGTTGGATGCAGGATGGAAGTGGTGTTCTAATTGGATAGAACCTATCCTGCAAAGATGTCGATCGATCCATAACCGAATCTAGTCTTGTTTCGAACTTAGGTGGTGATGTGTTTCTAGATAACCTAGATGAATTAAGGTCTCTTGACCACACTTGCATACACAAACACAATCATAAACAAGTTCACCAAGAAATCAAAAAAAGAAAAATAACAAACAAGAAAAAGGAAAAACAATCACCAGCTATCTAGGATTCCTGGACCTAGACGACTCCTAACTGTTCGATGAACCGAAGAAGGTTATTGCTCGAGTCAGACCACAGCTAATTAGCCAGGTGGGGGTAAGATTGGTGGGAGGTATCCGCGCAGAAGCGACTGGCCTAATTAAGCCAAACCACCAGCCTTCGGGGTTTCGCACCTCAATCCTCAACCTTAGTCACTGGTTTGACTGGAGTGTCAATCAAAAATAATTTTCAACCTCAGCTGATCTCTTAATGAGTCCGGATGTCCCTAGGGGCCAACGTCTTTCAAATTTTATTAAAAAGCTTGAGATTGTGAGTACTTGGAATCTGATTTTTGGGCCAAGGAAGGGTAATTAAATCCCCACCTTATCTTGTTATTGGGTGTTGCCCTTAAAATCAATTTTGTGTAAGTGTACAAGATAAACAAGATTCACTCAAAGCGATATAAATCAACCAAGAGATGAGTCCTATTCTGAATGCAATGCGTACATACTTTGCTCCAGCACTCTTCAACAGTAAAGTAAATGAATTGAAAAGACACGTGCCTAAAATGCAATCGTCTAATCAATTTTTTTAAACTTTTCAACAAGTATTTTACTGTTTGTTTAAAACAGGGATGGTGGATAGCAGATATAGCAAGAATATAACATACAAAAACTTAATTTTTTGCGAGCAATATGTCCTGTAAAAAAAGAGTTTTAGTAGCTTAATGAATTTTTCAATTTTTGCAACGCAATTTCTTGAAATTCTGTTTCCTACTTTCGAGAGTAGGGGCACAGAATTTGCAAGTCTTCTCTTGCAAAGCTTGAATGCTAGATCTGAATCTTCAAGTCCCTGAAACAACACACAAAACTTGTTAAAAAATAAACACACCGTTCCCTCCCCGGCAACGGCGCTAAAAATTTGATTGCTAAAATGAAAGAACAATCAAAGAGATTAAGAATTTACCGTGTAGCTTGTGGCTAACGGGTCGTGTCCACGAGGAGGAATACGATGGAAGCTTTATGGTGAATCGTTTAAAAATAAAGAATTGTGTTTGTTTTTTAATGAAAAAGAGAATGGAAAGAAAGAGGTGGTTAAAAGAGAAATTGCAACTTTAGAAAAGGCTTTGGAGAAGGTGATTTAAAAAAGCTTGAAAATTGTTTTATTGATTATAATAAGGAAGAAAATCTGAGCTCACTATCTTACTACTCATTTGTTCATTCTTCTATTGAAATCCTAAGTACCTCAAATTGATCATCGACAAACTTAAAGTTGATTTTTAGAAAGTTTGAAGTAAAGCACATAAGATGGTTGGAAGAGTTCACTCTTTTCTTTGAAAAATCGTTTAGAATCGAATATTAAATCATCAAGCGCGAAGAAGCAAGAATGAAGTAAAAACAGTTCAAGAAACGTTCATGAAAGAAGTGAGAGTTTAACAATCCAAACCCATCCTCATGTGCCTTCAAGAACACTTTCAAGAAGAAAGGCTTTAAATAAGGCATGCAAATGATTCATTGGGTCTTTTTCTTTAAAACTAGAAGAGAAGAAGAACTAGAGAGAGTTACAATAGTGGAAAAACGTTTTAGTTACTCATGGAAAACAAAGAAGAAAGCAAATAAATAATGCACGCCATACTGTAATACGAATGGAAGGAAATGTGGCTCGATTCTTGTATTGCTGTCACTTCAATCTTCAAGTACAAACACTCAATTCCTCTCTCTCTCACAAGTATTGATACTGGACTACAAATTAAAAAACAAGAATACAACTTTTGTGCTAGCTAACAATGAACCTAAATCCTTAAAAAATGAACAAAAATTCTAATCCTAGTCTTCGCTCCATTTTGCTTTGCTAAAACCAGTATTTATAAGGAAAAACCAAAAGGGGAGGATCCGGGAAGATTGGGGGAGCAAACGCTCCCCCAACTGACTCTACTTGGCCGTGAAAATGCGGCTTGGGCCACGTTTCCGCGGCCCTGGTATGGCCAGATGGCCATACCTAGTTGGATGGATCTCCTGTTTTGGTGAATATCCCGTATCTTCTTCTGGTTTTCTTGTTTCTGCTCCAAAAGTTGAAGAAACAGCCTTTGATTGTGTGGCTTCAACCGCTTGATTCAGGGAGGATTCTTCTCAACCTCTTGATATGCCAAGATTTTGCCCTGATTCCTTAATTTCGAATTTATTCTAAATTAAATCAGAATTTGGTGGGTTTTTGGGCTTCTTTCTCTTTTCTTTCTTTTAGCACTTGGGCCTACATATAACAAAGAAAAAGAAGACTTATTAATAGGATTTATTAGCTAAAAAGTATGGTAAGGTGACAATGTATATGCAACATATGTGACTAATTCTAAAATTTGATTGCTAAAATGAAAGAACAATCAAAGAGATTAAGAATTTACCGTGTAGCTTGTGGCTAACGGGTCGTGTCCACGAGGAGGAATGCGATGGAAGCTTTTCGGTGAATCGTTTAAAAATAAAGAATTGTGTTTGTTTTTTTAATGGAAAAGAGAATGAAAAGAAAGAGGTGATTAAAAGAGAAATTGCAACTTTAGAAAAGGCTTTGGAGAAGGTGATTTAAAAAAACTTAAAAATCGTTTTGTTGATTATATAAGGAAGAAAATCTGGGCTCACTACCTTACTACTCATTTGTTCATTCTTCTATTGAAATCCTACGTGCCTCAAATTGATCATAGGCAAAACTTAAAGTTAATTTTTAGAAAGTTTGAAGTAAAGCACATAAGATGGTTGGAATAGTTCAATCTTTTCTTTGAAAAATCGTTTAGAATCGAATATTAAATCATCAAGCGCGAAGAAGAAAGAATGAAGTAAAAATAGTTCAAGAAACGTTTATGAAAGAAGTGAGAGTTCAACAATCCAAACCCATCCTCACGTGCCTTCAAGAATACTTTCAAGAAGAAAGGCTTTAAGTAAGGCATGCAAATGATTCATTGGGTCTTTTTCTTTAAAACCAGAAGAGAAGAAGAACTAGAGAGAGTTACAATAGTGAGCCCAGAAAATCGTTTTAGTTACTCATGGAAAACGAAGAAGAAAGCAAATAAATAATGCACGCCATACCGTAATACCAGTGGAAGAAAAAGCTGCTCGATTCTTGTATTGATGTTACTTCAATCTTCAAGTACAAGCACTCAATTCCTCTCTCTCACAAGTATTGATACTGGACTACAAATTAAAAAATAAGAATACAACTTTTGTGCTAGCTAACAAAGATCCTAAATCCTTAGAAAATAAACACAAATTCTAATCCTAGTCTTCGCTCCCCTTTCATGCACATGTTAAAATGATTTTCAATTAGGCATACAATGCATGGTCGCCCATCCAACCATCCTTGATAGTAGGGGTTTTCAAAAATAAGTTTGAAAATAATTTTAGCATAATTGAAAACTCTACCAAGTGAAGAATAAAGACTAATTTAAAGATAATATTTGAAAACTAGTACGAAATCCTTCAAGCAAGGAATAAAATATAAATATATTCCATGAAAAATATGTAAATCACCCGATCATCGACACTCAAGGTCTCTAAAGCATATATAAAGCTCATGAAAACAGAAATCATGAGTAAATAAGAATAATGTGAGTGTAAGAATCATGTAATCAACGAAATCATGGGAATAGGCAATTTGGCTCAATATGAAATTTCTTTATAAATATGAAAATCAAAATAATGCAAATTTCAAGGCATATGTATGTTTAGTCTAAACTAAATGTATACATACATATCCTAAACACAAATGAGTCCATAATAAAAATTGCATGAAAGGCAAGTGACTCAAGAGTATACATGTATATTTAAAGTTTTAGATAAAATTAACATATTCATGAAGCTAAACACATATCATGAAAAACATGTACAAAATATATGGAATACAATTCAAAATGCACGAATCATTAAAACTAGGTTATACTAGTACATCTAATGAGTACAAATGAGCAATTACGCATAAACATACAAAAATCAACTGTGGCTCATTAGTTGTACAAGTATATACACAAGTTTTAATGAAAACTACATCTAAATATGTAATCAAAACATGAAGTGCAAAAATCATAAATAAAAACCAATATGATCATTAGGCTAAATGCACATGTCTTAGATATATGATATATACAATAGTTAAAGTATAGTGAGAACACAAAAATATAAGTCTATATAAATATGGGTGTATCTCAATTACTATACATGTATGTCATAAATCTAATCATCATGACATTTAACATAATAATTATTGGAAAAATAAAACATGCTAAAAATTAATAATATGAAAGCATGTAAACTAAATGAGAGTTAGAGATAGTTACTAAAAACTATTAGGGCACATCTCTATATATCTCCAAACTATGGTGGTCCTTCCACCAAACTCCGCTTGAAAGTGATGCATCCAAAATTATCACCGTTTAGTTCGGAACGCATTCACCTCAAGGCACCAATGCCTCTCACGTAAAGTGAGAGCCCACACCTACATCAAATAAAATAGGAGTGACTTTTGGCACTCATACCTTATTGGGTCCATGGGGGTTAGCACCTTTTCTAATCCAAACAAATTTATTTGCAAAATTTACATTATGTACTCTATCATAACAAAACTTTGCAAGGTGGCCCTTACGTCCACAATGTGTACAAGTGTACACATGAGCATACATGGTGTTATGTGTATGAACGTGAGGAGCATGTGTATGCCATGGTTGGTGTGCATGCATATGTGGAACTTGTTTCTTTCGAAACATGGATTCCAATCGTGTGTGGTTCATGGCACATTGGCTCAAAGTGGAGCCCAAACAATCAACACTCTTCTTCAATATATTTATATCATTTTCAATAATAGTAGAAGAGGTGGAGCATGCTATGGTAACACTAGATGGTGAAGCTATACTAGCATGGCAAACATGAGTATCTAGATCATTTTTCAAAGATTTATTTTCATTAGTAATCAAATCCAATTCTTTTGAAATAGAAATAATTTTGTTTTTTAAAGAATCATTTTCTTTTAAATAAAAACAAGTTTTGAAGATAGACTTCATTTTTCTTTAAAAGTTTATCACAATCATTTTTATTTTTTAAAATTTCATTTTCATTTAGGGCAAGGTCAAGTTGGGATTTCAATGAGTCGCGTTCACTTGAAATCTCATCCCTCTCTTACCAAACAATGTCAAACTTAGAAGACAAGATCTTATTTTCTTCTTTTAATCTAAAGCTTTTCTTTTTCAAGACTTTATATTTTTCTAACAATTTTTCACAAACAATGGATAGTTCTTCATTTAAAGCATCGGCATCAACAAAATTATCACCGGAAGAACTAGCACTATCATCTAGTTGAGTTTCCGAATTTACCTTAAGAGAGTCATTCCCTTGGACCATGTAGCAATATTGTTCGGATTCATCCTCACTAGATTCTTCTCCATAATGTTTGGCGTTTGAAGCTTTGGAGAGGTCAAGGTGTTCCACACTGCAAAGGCGGAATCACAATGAGAAATCATAAAAATATAATCTTTATTTCATGCTTGCCTAAGTGCCTCTAGGGCTTGTGCATTGGCCTCTATATGCTTGCTATTATCAAGATAGGATTTCTTGGTAGCGGCAAGGAAAACATGCAAACTTAGGGTCTTGAGATACATACTCATCTTAAACTTTCACATATCGATGTTAGAAACATCAAACATGGGAGAGGCAAGGTAATCCATGAGTGTGTGTAAACAAGTATGTGTGCAAATGTAAATCTAGATTAGCAACCTAGATCTCACTCCTAGGTGGTTAAACCTAATATCATGAGTGTAGGCTCTGATACCAATTGTAAGTACACCTAGAGGGGGTGAATATGTATAAGGCTAATCTAATGACAAATGGTGCGAAATCAAAAACTAATTGCAACACACTTAGTGTAACCAAAGAGTGTAGTCGAATTCCCTGTGAAGGGCTATGGACTATCTCCTCTAAATTCCTCTAAATAAGAGTTGAGGTGTTATGTAAAGCTCTCTTGGTTTAACACAAGTGAGGCACACAAACAAACCAAGCATATAAGATATGAACAAAATGATGCAATGCAAGGTAAATAAAAGAGAGAGTTTAGAGATAGTGGATTAAACACAAACACCAAGATATGTTTTGAGGTTCGAGCCACTGCTCTACGTCCCCGCCTTCACACAGAAGGATTTTCACTATATCATCCACACAGGACTTTCCACATAGGGAACCTCCACTGAGCATTTGGGTAATATAACTTTGGAGTACACAACTCCTCTCTTAACCAACACAACCTCTACCAAGAGGCAAGACACAACAACAATCACCTCCACACTTAGAGGGATGGGCACTTAGCCAAAACAGCAATCACCTCACACTTGAGGGATAAGGCTCAAAGCCAACCAATCACAATCATGTTGAAACTTACTTTTGATGATACATTTTTGAAGCCATATCATATGGAGCTCTATCTCAAGCCTATTCAAGAGTTCTACATGATCAAGACTTCCCAAGAGAGTTGATAATGATGTGTATTGTAATTGTTGATAGCATGTTAAAAGCCTTGACACATATACACACACACATCATAGTGTATTAGTCGACTTATAGCCTTTGGTAGTCGACTTATACATAGTATAGTCGACTTGCCTTTTTATGTAGTCAACTATCGTTTTGTCCTGAAAGATCCCAACTCTCTGTTTGTCACTATTAGTCGACTTAACAGCATATATAGTCGACTAATAGACTTGTATAGTCGACTTATACCTTCCCTCTGGTTGACTAGTTTCAGTTTCCAGAAACTTGTCTTTTGATTTTATCATGACCTAGTCTACTTGGTCTCTTCTATAGTCGACTAACCTTGAGAAATTTGCCTACCCTAATCGACTAACGCATATCTCAAGTCGACTAATGTCAGTTTCTGACTGTTAGACAGTTTCTATTTTCTGGTGTTTCCTTTAACGTTATCCAACGTTTAAACATTCAAAATGGACCTGATAACTACCCTAACAAACCATAGAGTTCAGCTATAAATAGGGTTGTTATCTTAGGTTAAAAACACCAATTAAAATCAATAGTTTTCTGACCAAAACTCTGCCAAAATTCTGGTTCTCTGAAAACTGTTCCTACTTACGTTTCTTCACCAAATTCCTACTCCAAAGTGAAGATTTCTGAAAGTCCACCTATAATAGCCCTTGTCCATGATCACATAGTGAATCAAGGCTTATAGGAAAGTTTATAATCACTCAAAGGAATCATTGTACAAGAGCGTCTTCGGGTTGAAGAGAGTTTGTACAAGGTGTTGTGGTCTTCTTGGTTGTAAGAAGAGTTGTATAAATTTGACAAAGGGGATTTGTCAAGTGGGATACAAGGTGTTGATTTTGGGTGTACAAAGTCAAGGTTAAAGGAAAATCTCAAGCGTGGCTTGGGGACTGGATGTAGGTCACGAGGACCGAACCAGGATAAATCACTCGTGTTTGCATTTGCTTAACTTTTCTGTGATTTATTTTCCTTATTGCAATTTCATTTTTTCTTTAACACTAATATTCTCGTGTAAGTATTGACTTTGTATATTAGATCCACACTTGGCATCATCTTGGGACCAACAATTGGTATCAGAGCAGGTTCAATAATTGGTATCAGAGCAGGTTCAACACTTGGTATCAGAGCCCTGCATACCTAGTCTACAATCTACAAGGATGGCAACGGAGCTCTCTTCGTGACAATTCAAAGAAGGACATTCTACACAACGTCCACCACTATTTGACGGATCCAACTATAACTATTGGAAGTGTAGAATGAAGATCTACTTGCAATCGCTCAACTACGAACTTTGAAACATTATAGAAGCACCGTACACCAAACTGACAACCAACTACAACGCTTGGAGTGATGATCAAAAGAAGAATGCGAACCTTGATGCTAAAGCGATGAGTGCTTTATTCTGTGCCTTAACCAAAGAAGAATTCAACCGTGTGTCAATAGTTACTTCTGCAAATCAAATATGACACACTCTTCAGGTAACACATGAAGGCCCAAATAAAGTTAAGGAATCTAAAATTTCTGTTCTTGTCCACAGGTTTGAATTATTCAAAATAAAGGAGAATGAAACCATCTCAGAAATGGTTACAAGATTCACCGACTTAACTAATTCCTTAGCATCCCTTGGAAAGGAATACACCCAAGTCGAAAAAGTTCACAAGATCCTTCGTGCACTCACATCAAATTGGGAGAAGAAGATAACTACAATAGAAGAAGCGAATGATCTCTCAACAATGTTGTTAGAAAACCTTATTGGTAATCTAATGGCATATGAAGTACAACTCGAAGGCAGAAAGAAGGATGAACAACAATCTCTCTCAAAGAAGAAAGAACTTGCCTTCCATGCATCCTCAGACACGGACAATTCAGATGACGATGAAGAGGAGATGGCAATACTTTCAAGAAAATTCAGAAGATTCTTAAAGCAAGGTATGTTTAAATATTTTAATTGCAATAAAACAGGTCATATGAAAAAGGATTGCCCCTTGCTAAAAAACAAAGGTAAATTCAAGAGCAAAAAGTTCAGAAAGAAGAAAGATTACGAAGCATCATGGGAGAACAGTGATTCCTCTTCCTCTGACGAAGAAGAAGCCACTGAACATGTCAACATCTGTTACATGGCGCTAGAAGAAGATGAGGTACAATATACTGAACTTTTAGATGCATTCCATGAATTATTCAATGATCTAAAGAATGAAAAAATGAAGAATAAAATTTTATTAAAGGAAAATGAAAAACTTTTCAAAGAAAATTCATGTTATGTCTCTCAAGTTTCTTCTATAAATTCTCAAAAAGATGACTTTGAAAAAGTGATATCATCATTGAAAAAGGATAATGAGAATTTTATAAAAAAAAATATTTTGCTTAAAAAGGAAACTATATTTTTAAATGAAAGAATTTCTGTGCTAGGTAAAGACATGTCAGTTTTCAAAATGAAATATGAAGAGATTTTGAAAAATGTGACTAAGTTTAATCAAGGAAAACAAGAGTTGAATGATTTGTTATCATATCAAAAGATGTCACATAATCATTATGGTTTTGAATTTTTTGAAAAATCTTCATATGTTAGTAATCCATATAATTCTTTTGTGAAAAGAAAGTCTGATATAACCCATTTTCTGCAGGGGGAGAACATATAACTTATTTTCTACAGGGGGAGCATTTGTGCACACAAAGTGTCATCATCAAAAAGGGGGAGAATGTTGCAACTTACTTTTGATGATACATTTGTGAAGCCATATCATATGGAGCTCTATCTCAAGCCTATTCAAGAGTTCTACATGATCAAGACTTCCCAAAGAGAGTTGATAATGATGTGTATTGTAATTGTTGATAGCATATTAAAAGCCTTGACACACCACACACACACACACACACACACACACATCATAGTGTATTAGTCGACTTATAGCGTTTGGTAGTCGACTTATACATAGTATAGTCGACTTGCCTTTTTATTTAGTCGACTATCTTTTTATCCTGAAAGATCCCAACTCTCTGTTTGTCACTATTAGTCGACTTAACAGTATATATAGTCGACTAATAGACTTGTATAGTCGACTTATATCTTCCCACTGGTCTGTAGGCTGTCTAAAAATGACTAACCAGGCAAGCCACCAAAGAAGCAGTCTCAAAGACGCAAAGGATTGAAGCCCGCGTCTCAACTTCAAGACGCGTCGGCCTGAAGCCCGCGTCTTAAACATCAAAGCGCGTCGGCCCGAAGCCCGCGTCTCAATATCAAGGCGCGTTGGCTCGACGCCCGCGTCTCAGCATCCGAGACGCAAGGGACTGAAGCTTGCGTCTCAGCATCCAAGGCGCGTCCGGCCTGAAGCTTGCGTCTCAGCATCCAAGGCGCGTTTAGTCTGAAATCCGCGTCTCAGTTGCAACCGCCCAGATCGTGGGGAGCCAGTTACCGCGCGTATCGCGGGTAATGGCCCTCATTCAGGCGCATTTTTAGGGGGCACGATCACCCCCTAAGACCCCTATAAATAGCCCTGTTAGCTATGAAGGAAGGGTGGAAGATTTGGATTCAGTGGGAGAAGAAGGTCGAGTGATCAATTAAGGTCGGCATTTTTGAATCCAGAGGGTCAGAAGATCAAGGCATCGAGAGAGAGAAGCCCGACGTCAACGACCGAGAGAGAAGAGATTCTTCAACAGGCTTACTGAGTACTAGCCTATCTTCGCCTACCTCCTCTTTGAGAGTTTGGTAGCCGGAGCTGAGTTACTCCCCTACCGGCCGAAGAGAAGACCCCCGACGGTCCAGGACGGTCATCTGGTCAACGGAGAACAAGATTCACTCTCCATCGCCACACGAAGAACCCAGCCTTAAACAAAGGGAAGATCCAAGCATCCTCCCTCCCTTGTAGTCGGAATATTGTTTTGTTGTAATCTTTCAACTGATTCAAGGAAATTTTACGGCGAAATCTCTTTTCCGTACCGAACAAGAGATGGCGACTCCGCTGGGGACTACATTCGTGACCGATGAGCACATCGTGGTGCAGGATGACGTTCTCCGTAAGGGGAAGATGGTCGAATCACTCGTCGTTGAGTTCGACCAGGCGAAGTATGAAGAGTTTCTCTCTTCTGGCTCCAAGAGCCCCAAGACCCGCGTCTGCCGCAGGGTCTCAACGACGCAGCCTCCCGAAGCCCAATCTGTGGCTCAACCAGGCGCGGCTGTCACCCTCTGTGCCGCGCCCAGTTCACGCGTCAACGCCTCCTCGAAGGCCCGCGTAACATCCAACGCCTCTGCTGCGATCAACCGCGACGCGCAGAACCCACGCGCCAACGCCTCTCTGAAGGCCCGCGTGGTCCACGGCACAACTGTTGCTGCGATCGACCGCGTCTCGCACAACGCCCGCGTCTCGCGTGACGCCCGCGTCTTGCAGAACGCCCGCGTCTCGCAGAAACCCCGCGTCAACGTCTCCCAAGAGACCCGCGTGGTAAACAGCCCTGGTTCTTCAAACCAGGAAGTTGTTGGCTTCTCTCCTCCTCCACGACGCAATCGAAATGCCGAGCGTCGACAAAGACGACGCGCGCGTCAACACTCGGTTGGAACCGATGGTTCTCTGACTGGGGTTGGACGCGGCGTTCAATATGATGCCTTGCCCGCACCTCGACCAGTGCAAGAAATCCGCGTTTGGCGACCCAAACGCGAGATTCCTCAAGTTGAGTCTGCTGGAGACCAACTTACCAAACGCCGAAGCGAAGTTTCTGCGTCTCATCAAACGCAGGACGCATGCGTTCCCAGGCGTGGGGCCCAGCAGCCCATTATCTTCCAAGTCCCTCTGCTTCAACGCAGTGGACAACAGTGCGACGACCGCGTCTCGTCTCAACAGAGACGCCAGACGCGCGTAACGTCCCAAGTCTCTCTGCCCCAACGCAGCAGACTGCAACGCGAGGACCGCGTCTCGTCTCAACAGAGACGCCAGACGCGCGTAACGCCACAGTGTGATCTCCGCGTTTCTGAGACTTGCGTCCAGACAGCGCAACACACGACTGCCCCCCGTCTTCGACGCTGTGAGGCCAGTCTATTTAATCCCCCTCCCACGGATTTGAGGGATTATTTGACAAGGAAAAGAAGTGCCAATCAGGCCACTTCTTCTTGCTGCTGTCAACAGCTCATTCAGATGCTCTCTGAATGCCATTGCGAATCAGGCGTTCACCAGCCGTCTTTGATTAGACAGCTGACCCTGATTCCCCCGTCAGCTAAAAGAAGACGCTCCCACCGAAGGAGAACCTTCCCTGACGTTGAGTACCCGGAGCTCACTGCATATATGACAAGCAGAAGCAGGGGAAAACAACCTATGGTCAATTCAGAGGGGTCAGACTCTGAGCCAGAAGGGGTGTATCGACACACCCGTACCCGGACTGGAGCCATCACCCCAATTGACTACAATGCCCTATCCCGCGGCATCAGGGAAGATGATTCTCACTCAGTTGTGATAGAATCATGGGCTTCGAATTCTTCCGGTGGAAAGGAGGTTTCCGCCTACATGGCAGACGCTCCTGAGGACACAGCAAATGCTCCCGAGGAGACAACTAAGTACTTGGCCCGGATGCAGAAGCACCAAATGGAAGTACTCTCCTCTCAGCAGAGAACCATTGACGACCTCAAGCATATGCTTGAGAAACTGCTTGACGAGAGGGCAAGATCTCCTCCCAGAAGGCCAAGAGCTAGAAGGGGAAGAGGAGGAAGTCCACCCTCTGATCCTTCCGATGGGACACGACGATCCACTCCTTCGAATGTGTCCAGACCTTCAGCACATGCAGGAAGCAACCCGGACTCGGAGAAAGCTCAAGATCAAAGAATGAGCCTACTGGAGCAACGACTCAACGCCCTTGCCAGTCGTAAAGATCTCCAAGAAGCTGGAGTGGTCCGGCCGTATCCGGCCGAGTGGGACTTAGTCCCGTACCCTCCTAGATTCAAGGCTCCAACTCTCCAAGCATTCGACGGAAAGGGGTCGCCCAACCAGCATATCTACTACTTCAAATCCCAAACTGGGAATGTGGTAGATAACGATGCCATCCTGGCACGTCTATTCATTGGCACCCTGAAAGGGTTAGCCTTTGAATGGTTTATGAAACTCCCTGAAGGTTCAATCAAGAACTGGGGCGACCTCGAGAAGCTGTTCCTAACACGCTTCTTCGAGGATGATTCGGAGGTTACCATGCCCACCCTTTTAGCTACCAAGCAACGAAAGGGAGAGTCCGTTAAGTCTTTCGTAGAAAGATTTCGGAACACGGCACTCCGATGTCCGAGCGGCATGACCCAGGCCACCCTGGTGGAAACATGTCGCCACAATCTCCAAACTTCACTCCTTGCTCAAATAGGAGTAGCAGAAAGCCGCACCTGGAAACAGTTAGTCCAGCAAGGTGAACAGGCTGAAGAGATTGTCGCCCGCGTCAGAGCGGAAGAAGGCAAGCCCAGGCCAGAGAGGTCGACAAGGCGTGCACCAGACACATCCCTCCAAACCAAACGGAAGGATAACTTGGCAACGGAGACCAAATCTCCCGTCAAGCCTCAAACAGGCAGAGCAGGTGGCTCTTCCAGCCAACCCCGCGCCAACAAACAATATTCCTTCAAGGAGGAACATGTCGACTCGCTCTTCAAATTACTCAACAAGAGCAATCGACTGAAGCTCCCTGAAATCAGGCGCCCAGAAGAAGTCGGCAAGACCGACAACCCCAACTACTGCCTGTACCATAGGATGCTCGGGCACCCTACCAAGAGCTGCTACATCTTCAAGGACGTCCTTCAAGCCCTAATTGACGCGGAGGTATTAAAACTCCGACCAGAGCAGAAACAGAGGGCGGCCAACATGACGTCGGCACTCCACTTCGGGACACGACCCCCGATGCCCGTGGGAGTGATATCTGTCCCGAAAGGAGAATTGAGAGTGGTCAATACAGACCCTCATCAGCAGCAGGAGAAGGGCTTGGTCCCGGTCCCTACACCTGAAGGAGGAATCATGTGGGTCCACCCTGACCTCGTCGACGAGCAGCAATGGACGACTGTGACCAACAGGAAGTCCAAAGGCAAAGGAAAGGCTTCATCTTGCCACGTGATCTGCGCTTCTTCCCGGGAAGCAGACGCTGATGTTCCTTCGCTGACCGACTCAGAAGAGGAGACAATGGTCCTGGTGGCAGAGCCCAACCAACCGACATCAGGCACCCGCTCAGGGCAGGCGTACTTGAAGCAGTACGGCGAAAAGGCGGTGGTCCCTCCTCAACCAGCTGTAGAGCCAGCTCAGCCCTCCACAAAACCACCCGTGGAGAAACAGAAAGAAACTCGGTTTTCTCGGGTCCTTTCAAGAAGTGCAGCGGAAGGATCTTCGACACCTTCGACACCTTACCGCTTCGATGTGCTGGCTCAGTTAGCCAACATCCCGGCACGCATTACCTTGTATGAGCTCCTGAGGCTATCTAAGTCAACCAGAGAGGCTCTACAAGAAGCCCTGACGAACGCTGAGGTCTTTCTGACCCACGTACCGAGAGAGAAAGATGTAGAGGATTGCCTCCACACCTCTCCAAATGTTCCCTGCATTTCCTTCACAGCAGACGACATGCAGGTTAAAGGAAAGCATGACCGACCCTTATACTTCATGGGGTATATTGGGTCATCCGAGGTGAACCGCATCCAGGTAGACCCAGGGTCCGCACTTAGCATCATACCTCGCCGAGTCATGCAATTTCTTGGCATTCCCGCCCATCGTCTGAGCCCAACCCAGACGACTATTTATGGGTTTAATGCCAACAGCTCCCGCCCGATGGGGAAGATCAAGCTCAAATGCCGGATCGGGAGCCTCAAATCGGAAGTGACGTGTTATGTCATTGACGCTGACACTTCCTACAACCTGTTGCTGGGACGACCATGGATCCACCAAAACTCCATCGTTCCCTCCACTCTCCATCAAGTCATGAAATACATTGACGAGAGCGGACAGGTTCGAACGTTGATCGCCGAAAGGCATCCGTTCAAAGGGGTCGAGAACTATTTCACGGATTCCCTCTTATATGAGGAGAATAATGGAACCCCGCAACCAGAGGAGCCAGACTCTGGTAATGAAGCTGACACCGAGCCCGAAGAAGAAGAGTGCCTGTGGGAGTTAGAACCACTTGTAAAGAGCACTAATAAGCTCGATGTTGATACCACCGACGATGCAGGCGGTTGGTATATTAATGAAGACTTAGATTTCGCGTATTTTCCTGTGTATGAATCTGAGTCAATACCGTCGGATACTAGTACCGACATGGGCGAGGATGTATGGTCGGCAATGAATGCTCTGACATCATTGCATGTACCTATAAAATCATCCTTCGGGACGTACCATGATGATGGTGACGCGCAAGGATCTTCATTTATGGTTCCAGCCAGACAAAAGGGCCAGAGACCTATCCTCTTTGGACGAATCATGTCTGAGCCAACGCCCCATGAAGAATCAGAAGGCGAGGATGAATCCCCCCAGTTCAATCATTATGAACCGAGAACGCTCAAGATGATGAAGCGTATGGGGTACGATCTAATCAACAGGCCCGGGTTAAACTTCGGCAAAGGAAGGAGATCATTGCTTCGATCTTTTGTACCAAAAGGGAAACACCTGACTATTATCATCAGACCCGCCGGGGGTTGGGCTATGTATCAACCCCAGTGCCGTCAGCCTCTGATTCTGAGGAACCATCAGGCCATGATCACTCTTCAGACACGTCATCGTGGGAATCAGATGTCAGTATTGGCAACATCTTCAAAGGGCTTTCTGTAAACATGGTTTCAACAAGCCATCTGGAAGACGAAGACGAAGAAATGATCCAGTCGGATACAGACCCCTGGATCAAACATCTGAATGCTCTCTGGGATATCCGCTTTGAACAGCGTGAGCCACCCACAGAAGACAAGGTTGTTCAGATCAACCTAGGAGATGAAGCCAACCCCAAGCCCATCTTCATAAGTGACGGCCTGTCACCATCAGAGAAGAATGATCTAATATCTCTTATACAAGAGTATATAGATGTCTTCGCCTGGAATTACGAGGACATGCCTGGACTTGATCCTCAAGTGGCTATGCACCGCCTCAACATCAGTCCGGACGTAAAACCCGTCAAGCAACAGCAGCGACGGTTTCGTCCCGAAATAATGGAGGCCATTCAATCAGAAGTCAAGAAGCTTATTGACTCCGGCTTCATCAGGGAGGAACAACATCCCGACTGGGTAGCTAACATCGTCCCCGTTGCTAAGAAGAACGGGAAGATCCGGATCTGCATCGACTTCCGCGATCTAAACGAGGCCTGCCCCAAAGACGAATTCCCATTGCCAATCACAGATGTCATGATTGACAATACCTGCGGATTCGAGCGAATGTCCTTCATGGACGGATTCTCAGGATACAATCAATCAAGATGTACCCTGACGATGAAAAGCATACCTCCTTCAGGACACCTCTAGGAGTATACTGCTACACCGTCATGCCCTTCGGTCTAAAGAATGCAGGGGCAACATACCAAAGGGCCATGAATACCATTTTCCATCAGCAGATACGCAAAACGGTGGAATGTTATGTCGACGACATCGCGGTGAAAAGTCGCATTAAAGGAGATCACATAGCTGATCTAAAGATGGTCTTCGACATCATGCGGGCTCATCAATTGAAGATGAACCCCACCAAGTCCTTCCTGGGGGTAGCCAGCGGCAAGTTCCTAGGGTTTGTTGTAACTTCCACAGGAATCCATTTGGATCCGGAGAAAGTCCGTGCTATCCAAGAGATGCAACCCCCCAGAAGCCTCAAGGAGCTCAGAGGATTGCAAGGACGATTGGCGTACATCCGCAGATTCATTTCAAATCTCTCTGGGAGATGCCAACCCTTCGCTAAGCTGATGAAGAAGGGAGTCTCGTTCATATGGGACGACGCTTGCCAGCAAGCATTCGAGGAGATCAAACGATACCTCACCCAATCACCAGTACTTGCAGCTCCGGTATCCGGAAAACCCTTCCTGGTGTACGTCCGATCGATGGATCATTCTTTGGGAGCTCTACTAGCTCAGAATGATGACCAAGGACGAGAACAAGCAATCTACTACCTCAGTAGAACGATGATCGGGGCCGAACATCGATACAACCCGATCGAGAAGGAGTGTTTGGCCTTGGTGTTCGCTATTCAGAAAATGCGACATTATCTGGTAGGCCAAACTATAAATGTCATATCAAAAGTCAACCCCCTGAGGTTGCTTATGACAAAGCCTTCATCATTGAATGGCCGGCTGGCAAAATGGGCTATATTGCTCTCTCAATATGAGATGCACTTCCTGCCACAGAAGGCCATTAAAGGACAAGCGGTGGCGGACTTCTTAGCTGAACACCCGGATCCGAGGGCAACCAAACTTTATGAGGATCTCCCAGATGAGGTCGCCGAAGTATGCCTAACCCAGACATCGTTTGAAGGACAAGTATGGCAACTTTTCTTCGATGGTGCATCAAGGGCAAGCCCCAAGGGACACACAGTAGCGGGGTAGGAGTGGTACTCGTCTCCCCACAAAACTACGTGATCCCCCGAGCTATCTCGTTAACCGAGCCCTGTTCCAACAATGTGGCGGAATACAACGCTCTCCTGATTGGGATGCAATTCGCCGATGAGATTGGCGTTAAAAATCTCGAGGCGTACGGTGACTCCAAACTCATCGTCAGCCAAGTTCGCGGAGAGTATGAGGTCAGACATGAAGATCTAGTACCCTACTACGACGCGACAATCCACATGGCGGAAAAGTTTTCAAACTTCTACATCGACCATGTGCCGCGAAGCCGAAATGCGCATGCAGATGCCCTCGCATCTCTCGCAGCTTCCCTAGCTCTCCCAGCTGGAGCAATGGAGAAAGTATTCGTCTATAGCCACGACCTATACTGTCCAAAAATCCCCCCCGGAGACTACCCAGGGTCAACAGGAGATCGTCGCGATAAAGAGACACTTGAAGTGTCAACCGCTCCAGAGCTTAAAGACTGGCGATTTTCCTATATTGATTATGTCTTATACGGCATCTTGCCTGAAGACACCAAAGAGGCGGCCGCCATTCGGAGGAAAGCCCCCAAATTTTATTATAATGCGATCACGCGAACACTGTACCGTCGATCGCATGACGGGATCCTGCTCCGGTGCCTCTCATCAAAAGAGGCCCGCGAAATGTTGAAAGAAGCCCATGATGGCACATGTGGAGCTCACCAACCTGGTCCAAAGCTGGCAAACAGACTCCAAAGATTGGGGTACTACTGGCCCAAAATGGTCGCCGATGCCGTCGCTTACGCCAAAAGATGTCATGCCTGTCAAATACATGGCGATTTCATCCATCAGGCACCAGGGTACCTCCACTCTACGACCTCTACCTGGCCGTTCGAAATGTGGGGGATGGACGTGGTTGGCCCCATCAGCCCACCATCGTCGAAAGGACATCGGTTCATTATAGCAATAACCGATTACTTCTCCAAGTGGGCCGAAGCTGTTCCTCTAAAAGAGGTAAAATCGTCTAACGTGATCAAGTTCGTGAAACATCACGTTATCTATCGCTTCGGTGTGCCTCGGCGGATCATCCATGACAATGGACCCCAGTTCATCAGCCAGGCTTTCCAGAGATTCTGTGCTAAGTTCAGAATCCAGAGTGTGTCATCAACGGCATACTATCCGCCCGCTAACGGCCTCGCAGAAGCTTTCAATAAGACTATTGGCAAGCTTCTCAAGAAATTCGTCTCGAAAAGTCAACGAGACTGGGACGATAAGTTGGGCGAATGCTTATGGGCATATCGCACGACCGTGCGAACCCCAACTAAAGCCACGCCATTTTCCTTGGTGTACGGATGTGAAGCTGTCCTCCCACTGGAAATCCAAATTCCATCTCTACGCGTCGCCCTGACCGCCGAGATGACAACAGAGGAGAAGCATCGACAGCGACTCCAAGAACTGGAGGCCTTAGACGACAAGCGTCTGCAAGCCCAGCAGCAGATCGAGCTTTATCAAGCTCGCATCACCAGAGCCTTCAACAAGAAAGTCAAGACGCGAACTTTCAAGAAAGGCGACCTTGTCTTAGCCGTCCGGAGACCCATGGTCATGACGCACAAGACGAAGGGAAAATTCCAACCCAAATGGGAAGGACCATTTGTAGTAGAGTCGGTCTACTCGAATGGATCGTATCGTCTCATAACCTCTAATGGCGATACACTCATGATGCCAATCAATGGCAAATTCCTGAAGAAATACTATCCCTAGATGGTGTTCTTCTGTTGATCAAGTTAAAAATACACCTCTGATCGGAAAAACATCCAACGCCTCCGACGGCTAAGGATAGAGGAAAATGTTGGCATTTAAGCCCAACATAAATCCTCGACAACTCATCATGCTGAGGGAAATAGCATGACTAGCCCAACTCAAACGGTAGTTGGTAAAGGCACATCAAATCCGTTGATAGCTGAGGGTTTGCTAAAAATCCTGCCGATCAAGTTAATACCACACCTCTGATCAAACATCCAACGCCTTCGACGGCTAAGGATAGAGGAAAACATTGGCATCTAAGCCCAACATAAGTCCTCGACAACTCATCATGCTGAGGGGAATAGCATGACTAGCCCAACTCAAACGGTAGTTGGTAAAGGCACCTCAAATCCGTTGACAGCTGAGGGTTTGCTAAAAATCCTAAGTGGACCTGATTCCACTCTCTCCTCCAAAATCTCTTACCAATTCTCATCCATAGAATGGTAGGACCACAAATGCAAGCATTACTACGTTAAACACTATACCTCTGGTAATGAATACTCCTTGTCGAGTACAAGCCCCGCTTGTCACCTTTACATAGAGCAGCAAACTTCAAAATTGCCAAGTTAACACTATACCTCTGGCATTTCAAATTCCACTTGTCAATTCTCATCAATAGAATGACAGGTCCTCAAATTGCTCCTATCAAGAGCCAATTCTTGTCAAGTTAATATCACACCTCTGACAAACTACTGTTTAAGTTAACATTACACCTCTAAGCAGTATATCAGGTGCCCGTCAAGTTAATATTACACCTCTGACAGTCACCCTTTCTTCAGACTTCCATATCGAAGCTGAAATGGACGATGCCAAGTTAACACTACACTTCTAGCATCTGAGTCATTGCTAAGTTCAACAATACACCTATGGCTATGACCTTTCCTCGACTTCCTTAAGCCGAGACGAACGATGCCAAGTTAACACTACACTTCTAGCATCCGAGTCATTGCTAAGTTCAACAATACACCTATGGCTATGACCTTTCCTCGACTTCTTCAGGCCGAGACGACTAATGCCAAGTTCAACATTACACCTCTAGCATTACCCTCACTGTTAAGTTAAACATCACACCTATGACAGTGACACCCTCAGTTTTCCCTTATAAAACTGAGATGTCGATGAGTTAAGTTAATATCACACCTCTAACTCATGTCCTTGTCAAGTTAACATTACACTTCTGACAAGACTATTTCCAACCCGTTAAGTTAATATCACACCTCTAACGGTAAGGACTTCCCTAGATTCCCCCGCGAGTCTAGTTTCATTTGATATTCTCCCCGACAGAATATCGAATTCATTTTGGAGGCATTGTTGGTTAACATTACACCAATAAACAATGTTTCCATCAACATCCCCAGCTGATCTGAAATCAAGTTAAGCACAAATCCTTGATAAAAGTTCATCTTTCCTGGGGGTACGAACTCCACCTGTCACTTTCTTCCACAAAGTGGCAGGTCCACCAAAAATCACCTCTGTCAAGTTAAGCTTACACCTCTGACAGTGTCATGAAAGTTCTTGGAACAAGATCTTTCCTCAATACTTTTGACTTATTAAGATTATGATTATAATTTTGATAAAGATCAAAAGACTTCCTTGCTCCTACATGTCCAACCAAAGGCAAAGAATTCGAGACAAAAGAAGTAAAAAGGAGGGTGTCACTTTTATTTATATCCAAAAATATGAAAGTGATACAAAAACGCTCTCTTATACAAATAAGATTGAGCGTTACAAAAAAAAAAAGAGGAGAAGGCTAAAAATCTCGATCTGGTAGGGAACGGATGCGCTCCCTGAGACGATGCATCTCATGCTGACGTGCCTTCTCAGCCTCCATCATCGCCTGGACCCGCAGCTCCTCTTCAGATAGGCAGGGTTTTTCAGCCAGCTGGGCTCGCAAAGTCTCCAATCTGGAGAGATGAACAGACTGGCTCTCTTCAGCCCGTACCCTTGCAGCCTTCTGCTCCTCTAGCTTCTTCTGGAGGGCGACGAGCTTCTCTTCATTGACAGCTAGCATGGCTTTGGCCTTAGCAATGGCAGCCCGAGCGTTGGTAATAGCCAGCTCTGTGTTCTGCATGATAAGCTCAGTATCCCCTGAGTCTTCAATCAGCCTTTGGCATTCAGCCTGGAACGCTCAAGGTTGCTGACCTCTTCGGCAATTTGTACTTCCACTTCCTGTCGCTCTTGCCTTTGGGCAGAAAGGAGGCTATCCAGGATGACTTGGGTTTCGTGGAGGGAGTCAGCTTCGTCTAAAGACTTCAGCTCTTTCAGGTCACTCTCCAACTGATCCACCACCCGCATACATGCCTGAGCAAGAGGAAGGCCCCCGACTAGCTCGATGTTCTCGGCCACATTCCCGAGAAATCTCCGGGCAAAGTCAAAAGAACGACGCCCAGAAAGGATAAAGTCGATGCACGATCGCATCGCTTCAAAGAACTGCCGCACCGTACTGCGCGTCAGGAAGTCCATGCTGTCATCACCCGGAACGCTCCCCGACCCCCTTTCTATCTCGGAAGAAGGGGTGTAGGCCGGCTCTTTTTGCACAGAAGTCGTGCTGACTGTCGATACGGCAAGAGCGGAACCAGCCACTGGTGCTTCCGGAGGTGCTATCCCTGCTGGAACTTCCGCGACCAATGATAGAGTGGCAAGCACGATTTCCTCAGAAGCTTCATTTGAAGCTTGGGCTGTGCAATCTCCTGGGAGTGGACCTGCCATTGGACCCTCCACCCGAGCCTTCTTGACCTCAGTAGTGGCTTCCTCCTCTGGTAGAGTGGAAGGCTCCCCAGTACCAGCAGCTGCCCCCTCTGAGGGCATCTCAGCAGCTGAGGTCTCAATTCCCTGTGGCCGAGTCAACTCTCTCACCATCTCCTCAATATGCGAGGAGGTTGTAGCCTCGGCATTGCCGGTTGGCCCTGCAATATAAAATGAAGAATGTCAAGACATCTTCTTCAACATGTAAAGAAAAATTGGACAGGAGGTGGAAAGGGTACCTTCAACAGGAATAGCCGCCACTGGTGGTGCAGATGATGACTCGCCCACATACATTTCCTCCTCTGAGACATGGAAGAACTTGCTTTGATCAGGAGGAGCGGGTTCCTCGCTATAGTCAACTTTGTCCTCAAAGAGGCTTTCCCCTGAGAGCGAAGAAGACGACAGCTCAGGAAGCTCCGTAATCGGAGCCTTGCCTCCAATCACCCCAGTAGTAGGACTAGGGTCGACGGCCCTGGAACTAGAGATGAAGACGCCTGGAGACCCCAACTGCTGTGCCTCATCTCTCCCTTCATGAGCAGAAGGAGGTTTGAGCTGAGCTGAGGTTTCCGGAAGTTCAACATCTTCATCGCCCATTATGTCAATCTCCGGGGATTCGGCATCAGCAGCAATAACGGGTTGTTCGATGAACTCCCCTTCCTCCACAGCCTCGCGGTGCGACTTAGGAGCACGAGTTAAAGGGGGAAATCCTCCTCTTCCGAAGGTTCCTCAACTCTGACGACGTCTTCAGGAGGAGCCTCAACTCCGGCAGAGATAGCTCCGGATTGAGAGACTTCAGCCGCCAAGTCCCTCCTAACCTTCTTCGGGGCAGGCTCAATAACAGAAGTAGAGCGGTGATGACGCTTACTCGCCAACTGCTTAGACCTCTTTGCTGATGGCTCCGCCCTCGTTGCTGGAGGCTCCTCTCTCGTCTCTGATGGCTCCGCCCTCGTTACTGACGGCTCATTCTTCGCTCGTGGCTCTGCCCTTGGCGGTCGTGGCTCTGTAGCTCGTGGCTCCCTCCTCGTCCTTCTCCCGACCTCCTTACAGACTTTCCGGTACTGCTCTACGAGTCTCGTTGGTTTACCAGACTCTGTCCTTGTCTCGAGGCTTGCATTGATGCTCTCGATACATGAAGATGCCGGAAGAAAGTCTGGTGTCTGGACGGCTTGGGAGTACCAAGTACAATAGCTTAGACTCATCTGGCACTTGGGCGCTTCAAGAGGTAGACGGAAGGTTGTTCCTGTCCCTCCAGCCACACTATAGTACCAGGCCCGAGCACCCTCGAACAAGTTCCCTTCGAAGGCGAGATAAGCATTTGGATTCCCGATATAGAGCTGGTCATAGCCGAACTGTCGAGCGAAGCGATTCGGCGTGTATGGCTCAATGGTGCATGATGTCCCTTGTCGAAAAAGCATATACCCGGGCCGAATATTGAGCAACCACCAGAAGGCTCCCTGGGATAACCTCGTGAAATCATCAGGGCCTGCGGAATCGACAAGTAGATCGCCGTAGGATGCACCAGGGATCTGGAGGAGGCAACGATTGAGCTGATAGTTTGCCGGGGCTGAAAGACGCTTCCGGATATAATATATGTAAGGATCCTGCCACCTCGAACCCTCCAATCGCTGTATGAAGGGGACGGAGTCCTCCTTCCAACGCACCGCCGTCATCAAAGAGGGGCAGTGCATCACATACCAGGCCATAAGGTATGTGTAAGGCAGCTCAACCCGAGGATTGGGACGCTTCACCACTGGATTCCCCTCTGCGTCCGTGAGCGGCTTTCCCTCGGAATCCACAGTTTTTTGGCGGCTCACAAAAGCTTTTAGCCAGCGCCCGCAGCCCGCTCTGAATACCAGCCACCACGGCCGGGAGAAGAGCTATAGGGTTGCCATGGGCCAGAAGCACCGCCGGGTACACCACGTCGGCAACTATAACTTCATGTGGCAGCGTGGGCACCACACAACGCTTTAGCCACAGCATCAGAAAGCCTGCCAGCAGCGCCCGATCGGAGATAGGAGTCCGGGCTTGGTGGTGGAAGCTTTCGAAAACCAAGTCAGGTCGAAACCATCTTCGTTCGACTCTGTGGTGTAGAATTTCTCGGACATCTGATCAATCCGGTCTTCGATCTCCCTATCAGAGCTGGGCGTCAATCGGGTGATCAAGTGGTCTTTGGTGTTCACATTGTTGAACAAATAACTGGCCCAAGACAGGTACGTGACCCCCTGCGACCGCCATTTGGTGAGCTGACCGCAGATATGGAAGTGACATAGCACTTCCCAGTAGGTCTCATATATGAGGGGAAACTCCTCCTTCACGTAGCGAAGCTCCACGGCAGTCGGGACATATTCTTCATAGGGCATGTCCCCTGTTACCAGTCCTGAGACCTCGTGCATCTCGTGTAAGGCAGGCCCATCTCCCCGACTGGAGTAAAGAACGTCCCCGTCAAGGGATTGTAACGTTCTAGGATCCCAAAGAAGTTTTGAGAACTTTGAGGGATCCCCCACTGTACGGCCCTGACCGCCGAGTACAGTCCTACACGCTTCAGCAAATCCCCGAGCTCGGTAAGGACAAAGCCAACCATCCTGCCCCACCAGTAATTCGCTGGGGAATAGATCCACCCATATGCACGGAACGCAACTGGATAGTCACCCTCCGCTGCCATGAACATGTTGAGGAAGGTGGAGCCAATGTGCGGTATCTCTCCAGACGGGATCTCCCTCTTGCGCGATCCAGGGAAAAGGCCGATAACCGACTCGTCATGGCCGTCATGACGGTGCACTTGGTGGTGGGAGCCCAGATCGCCAAGAGTAACCTCAGGAGCATATCGAGCGAGGTCAAACTCCATCTTCCGCGGGACGGACATATGCTGGTAATAGAACATAGGGTACATCCTATCCATGGCCGGGAGAAAGAACCTTCGGCCCCCTATTTGACGGAGCCATGTGTAAGTCCCTTCGTGCACGCGATGGCCGCCATCGTGGATACGATCCCCGAAGAAGAAGGCGGGCTTCTTCAGCTGGATGCCGTCATCCGTGACGAATGCTGCATCGGTCATCAGCACTCGAAGAGTCCTCATCTCGACATTCGAGAGCTTCTTCTCACGAGCCGGCGACTGGTCGGCAGTCACAGGGGCAGTCCTTTGCAGCACAAAGGTCAGGTTCCGGTCAGCTCCACCTACATGCCCAAAATGGCGTATCTTGGGGAGTGAAGTAGCAGGTTGCGGCGCTGCAAAAAGATGAAGACACTTAAGTCAGATGCTTTACCAAAAGTAAAGAAAAATATTAAGTGTTCTGCGTCCAAACGCAGAAAAGATACTGGACGCAGGAATCATCAAATCCGCGTCCAGACCCGCAAATCTGCGT
Organism: Agave tequilana; assembly: GCA_038442645.1. NCBI lineage: Eukaryota > Viridiplantae > Streptophyta > Magnoliopsida > Asparagales > Asparagaceae > Agave > Agave tequilana. Next base: position 55,288 of record JAVJIF010029670.1, on the reverse strand, counting down.
CAAGAAGCACAGAACGCAAAGATTGAAGCCACTTATGAAATTCCAAGTACTTGGACTCAGACGCCAGATTCATCAAATTGGCGCCTGATGACACAGAACGCAAGGACCAAATCCGCGTTCTGCAAACCAAGACTTGTGGAATTTCAAAGTACTTGGACTCAGACGCCAGATTCATCAAATTGGCGCCTGATGACACAGAACGCAAGGAACAAATCCGCGTTCTGCAAACCAAGACTTGTGGAATTTCAAAGTACTTGGACTCAGACGCCAGATTCATCAAATTGGCGTCTGATGACACAGAACGCAAGGATCAAATCCGCGTTCTGCAAACCAAGACTTGTAAAATTCAAAGTACTTGGACTCAGACGCCAGATTCATCAAATTGGCGCCTGATGACACAGAACGCGAAGATCAAATCTGCGTTCTGCAAAGCTGCGTCCAGAGACCTTCACAGTTAGAGAAATTCTAAGTGAAGGACCCGAAGCACAGGGCTCTTGGGTGTCAGATTATCTAATCCGCGCCCCGGTTATCATCCCAAAGACTGCGTCTGGGGAATCAAACACGCTTTTAATGGTTTTAAAGTCCTTAAGGGTCAGTTCTGCCTAAGGCATACTACCTTGAAGGCCTTGGAGGACGAAGTCCTGCGCAGAGGAGGAGACGCCCCTCCGGGCCTCGGTGGTGGTCGCCTTTGAGGAGGAGGCGGTCGGCTTGGTCTTTGGTGCCATGGCGAGTTTGGTCTGAAGCTAGAAAAAGGAACAGAGGAAGAGTTCTTTTCTAAAATTCTCAGAGTAAGCGAATGCGGAGAAGAAGAGGAAGTTCTCCAAACAGTTGCCTTTTATAGGCACGGGGATACGCAGAGATACGCGGCGCGTGACCCAAGGGACGCTGCAGCGAACCGTCGCTTGGCGCGTGTAACAAAATCACTGCCGGTGACGAAGATCATGCGTCGCAACCCCGCCGCAAATCAGAAGCCGACACGTGGAGCAGTTCATTTAATGAACCGCAAGATCCGCGCGCCAAAAGGCGAAATTTCGCCGTTTCCCCAGGCCAGCTGGCGGCGTCATCATGACAGCGTAAAGTTCGCGCCCAGAAAACGCACCGGACATGCCCCGTCAGCATCTCCAAGAATGCTTTCTGAAGGTCGCGTCCCTTCTAAGGAGTTCGCGTCTGACCAACATCGCGTCTACCCTATAGACGCTGCGTCTTCAAAGTGGCTTCTACTTTTCAAAAAGAAGCCTGCGTCCAGTCTCTTGCGTCTGCTTTCAAAAAAAAAAAAAAAAGGAGCCTGCGTCCAGTCTCCTGCGTCTGCTTTCAAAAAGGAGCCTGCGTCCAGTTTCATGCGTCTGCAAGACAGTTCAACAGTACACTGACGCCAACAGACAACCAACTACTCCTAGCCAAAAACGTACCCGTGACAGACTAAAAAGCAATTGGGGAGGTCTAGGCTGTGTATCTAGACACTCAACACGATCGACTCTGATGGCTTCTAAGAGTTCAACAGTACACTCACGAAGACCAAATTCGGATAAGGTCAAACCCGAAGCATCAACAGTCCGGTCACAAAGGCGAACGCGGTTTAAGTCCAAAGTATTCCGAAATCCGTCCCATTCAACTGCGGAATATCAGAAACTTTGGAGGGGGTTCTGTAGGCTGTCTAAAAATGACTAACCAGGCAAGCCACCAAAGAAGCAGTCTCAAAGACGCAAAGGATTGAAGCCCGCGTCTCAACTTCAAGACGCGTCGGCCTGAAGCCCGCGTCTTAAACATCAAAGCGCGTCGGCCCGAAGCCCGCGTCTCAATATCAAGGCGCGTTGGCTCGACGCCCGCGTCTCAGCATCCGAGACGCAAGGGACTGAAGCTTGCGTCTCAGCATCCAAGGCGCGTCCGGCCTGAAGCTTGCGTCTCAGCATCCAAGGCGCGTTTAGTCTGAAATCCGCGTCTCAGTTGCAACCGCCCAGATCGTGGGAGCCAGTTTACCGCGCGTATCGCGGGTAATGGCCCTCATTCAGGCGCATTTTTTAGGGGGCACGATCACCCCCTAAGACCCCTATAAATAGCCCTGTTAGCTATGAAGGAAGGGTGGAAGATTTGGATTCAGTGGGAGAAGAAGGTCGAGTGATCAATTAAGGTCGGCATTTTTGAATCCAGAGGGTCAGAAGATCAAGGCATCGAGAGAGAGAAGCCCGACGTCAACGACCGAGAGAGAAGAGATTCTTCAACAGGCTTACTGAGTACTAGCCTATCTTCGCCTACCTCCTCTTTGAGAGTTTGGTAGCCGGAGCTGAGTTACTCCCCTACCGGCCGAAGAGAAGACCCCCGACGGTCCAGGACGGTCATCTGGTCAACGGAGAACAAGATTCACTCTCCATCGCCACACACGAAGAACCCAGCCTTAAACAAAGAAAAGATCCAAGCATCCTCCCTCCCTTGTAGTCGGAATATTGTTTTGTTGTAATCTTTCAACTGATTCAAGGAATTTTACGGCGAAATCTCTTTTCCGTACCGAACATGGTCGACTAGTTTCAGTTTCCAGAAACTTGTCTTTTGATTTTATCATGACCTAGTCGACTTGCTCTCTTCTATAGTCGACTAACCTTGAGAAATTTGCCTACCCTAGTTGACTAACCCATATCTCCAGTCGACTAATGGTAGTTTTTGACTGTTGGACAGTTTCTGTTTTCTGGTATTTTCTTTAACTTTATCCAACGTTTAAATATTCAAAATGGACCTGATAACTACCCTAACTAACCATAGAGTTCAGCTATAAATAGGGTTATTATCTTAGGTTAAAAACACCAATTAAAATTAATAGTTTTCTGACCAAAACTCTGCCAAAAATTCTGGTTCTCTGAAAACTGTTCCCACTTTTTGTTTCTTCACCAAATTCCTACTCCAAAGTGAAGATTTCTGAAAGTCCACCTATAATAGCCCTTGTCCACGATCACATACTGAATCAAAGCTTATAGGAAGGTTTGTAATTACTCAAAGAATCATTGTACAAGCGTCTTCGGGTTTGAAGAGAGTTTGTACAAGGTGTTGTGGTCTTCTTGGTTGTAAAGAGTTGTATAAATTTGGCAAAGGGGATTTGTCAAGTGGATACAAGGTGTTGATTTTGGGTGTACAAAGTCAAGGTTAAAGGAAAATCTCAAGCGGGTGGCTTGGAGACTGGACGTAGGTCACGAGGATCGAACCAGGATAAATCACTCGTGTTTGTGTTTGCTTAACTTTTCTGTGATTTATTTTCCTTATTGCAAGTACGTTTATTTCTTTAACACTAATATTCTTGTGTGAGTGTTTGACTTTGTATATTAGATCCACACTTGGCATCATCTCGGGACCAACAAATCGCCTCTACACTTAGAGGGATAACAACTCAACCTCCACAATCACCTCTCACTAGAGGGATATCACAAAGTAAAGAAGGTGTACAACTCTTAGTGGTATCAACAACCACAAACCAATTTTTCTCACAAAAAAAAATCCTAATAGATAGGATAGAAATGATAGCTCAAATGTGAGAAAACAAAAGTGTTTGGAATAAAGAAAAATACTTGAAAAAATCTCCAAATAGATATTGAAATCAAGACCAAAAACTAATTCCTAAAAGACTCTCTTTTTCTTTGAATTTTCTAACACTTTAAAAATAAATAAATATAAATCTTTTTGGCACAAAAGACTCTTTTTGAAACTTGCTGAAAGATAGAAAATTTTGCTCTTCGAATTCTTAGTGAAATCAGCCAAGGAAGGGGCTATTTATAACCCTCCAGAAATCTGCCCATTGGCAGCAGGAATGGTCAGAAATGACCTTTCGGTCAACTGCCCGGTCGATCGGCCAACGGTCATTTTTATGACCGTTGAGCCACCGGTCGACCGCCTGGTCAACCGGACTGGATACAGAGAGCACCAGCTCTCTGCTGGTCGACCGCCCAGTCGACCGGGGCCATTTCCAGAGAGCAGAGCTCTCTGGATGGTCAACCCCCCCGGTCGACCTGCCTACCAGCCCAAGCTGTCATGCACGTCTGTGCACGTTGGTCGATCGGACCGGTCGACCGACTTCTGCAGCGATCGACTGGCCGGTCGACCGGCAGAAGGCCAGGACCAGCTTATATAGGGATTAAAAACTTGTCTTTTTTGCCTTCTAAAAAATCCCATAAAATACACATAAATTCCACAAAATAAGTTCTTTTAAGATCATTTAAATTACAAATATGTATGACAAAATTCAACACATATTATAAACTATTTGGACCATTTTTGTGACATAGAAATTTTGCCTTTAAATGAAAACCGTATTTTCTAAAAACAAACTTTGGAATTGAAATCGTTTTCTGCAAAACTCATGTAAATACAAAAACATGATATTGAAGCAACTTTGAAGCAAATTGTATATGGATAGGATCCATATACATGTAAGGATATCTATCTATATTTTTGACATCAAATCCAATTTCGGTTAAACCGAAAACCAAAATCCAATAAACTGAAAACTTTTGTGTGTGTGAACTTGAGCATATCAACACTATCTAATCTTTACACAAGATCTAACAAACTAAACTAAACAAACCGAAGTCTTCTTGTCTCCAAGATGAGTCGATCCAAACTGGATTCAACGAGCTTGACTCCAACCGAGTACTAGATGCGATCTTGACGCTCGAGCTCTTGAATCAACATGTGAAACTCCAAAATTCCTTTGTTAAAGCTAATCACCTACTAATATCTTGATCAAATATCTGAAACTAAATTCATAAGATTATTAGTAAACTATAACTACATGAGTTAATCATCATCAAAACTAGAGTGATAGGCCTCTGGGCCAACAATGGACTCATTGATCCAGAATCACACCTGAGAATTAGAGGATTTGCCAGAAGGTGCAAAGCCTATCAGCTGCAAGTGGATCTTCAAAAGAAAACTACGACCTGATGGTACCCTAGAAATGTATAAGGTTAGACTGGTAGCAAAAGGCTTCTCTCAGAAAGAAGGTATTGACTTTTTCAATATTTATGTACCAGTTTGTAGAATTACTACCATCATGTTGATTGCATGGGCGGCCATTAAAAAGTTCATCATTCACCAGATGGACGTGAAAACAACTTTTTTAAATGGAGATCTCACTAAAGAATTTACATGAAAAAATCAGAAAGACTTGATGCTCCTACAGACAAGGTATGCAAGCTAACAAAGTCTTTATATGGTCTTAAGCAAGCTCCAAAACTCTGGCATGAGAAATTTGACAGGATTATTCGTAGTAATGGGTGTCGAGTCAGTGAATCTGACAAGTGTTTATATATCAAAGTTGCTAAAGGAAAGGCTGTAGTGATTTGCCTTTATGTAGATGACATGCTCATCATCGGGACCAACTTAGAGATAGTGAAATATACCAAGGAATTTCTGTCGACCCAGTTCAGCATGAAAGACCTTGGGACTGCGGACGTGATTTTCAGAATCAAAATCCTGTACACAAAATATGGAATTGGATTATCTCAATCTCATTATATAGAGAACATGCTGAAGAAGTATGGCTACTTCGACATGCCAGAGTTGTCCGTGCCATATGATTAAAGAAGCTTCGACCCAACACTGGAAGACCAGTAAAACAGCTAGAATACTTAAAGATTATTGGTAGTCTTATGTATGCAATGAGTTGCACAAGGCCAGACATAGTATTCTCTGTTGGAATGCTTATCAGATTTACAAGCAATCTTGGAAAGCCTCATTGGGATGTTGTTCAGAGATTAATAAGGTACTTTAAAGGAACTTTGAATCTAAGCCTGCTCTACATCGGATATCCAGCTGTGATCGAAGGCTTCTCAGATGCAAACTGGTGCTCAGAACCAGATAAGTGCAGATCCACTGGAGGCCTTGTCTTCACCATGGGTGAGGCTGTTATTTCATGGAAGTCTAAGAAGCAAACTCTGATTGCACGTTCATCGATGGAGTCTGAATTCTTTTTATTAACTGTTGCAGGAGATGAGGCTGAGTGGCTTATTTGTTTTCTTCAAGACCTTCCGTTGAAAGAATTGCCAGGTGCAATTACTATCTATTGTGATAATCAAGTAACGAGTGTTGTGGCAATAAACTCATTATTCAACAGAAAGAAACGAACCATTTATCTGAAGCATGGCTATTTGAATGAGCTTATCTGTCATGGAGTCCTCTCAGTGATTGATGTGTGATATTCAGATAATGTTGCGGATCCTCTAACTAAAGGCTTGAAAAAAGAATTAGTTGAAAGAAAGGACTTCTGCTAGAATGGGTCTCAAGTCATTGTAAGTCTTATGTATATTTACTATTTATATCTAGTTATTAGTTCAAAGTTCATGCTACTAATAATAAGATATTTGGTTCATAAATTAAGTAAGACTTGCATGCATAATTCCTATCATGTGACAGGATGGCTTGTATGCCTTAATGAGTCCAAAGTATTTCGAATGCAGAGTGTTGGTAGGAAACACACCTAAAAGACTCACCTATACTTGGGTGGAGATTTGGCCGTCTCCTATGGGAACTTATAAAAAGTACCTAGAGCCCTCGTAGTAACCAGGACATGCACATAGCTATAAATGTGCAAGCACTCAGGCAAACTTGTGGTTCAAAGTGATAACTATCACAGTTAGGTTTTAATCTTGTGTGATCGCTGGATTAGAAGAAAGGTACTGGTTTAAGACTAAGTTCACCATATACCTATCTTCTATTCAGTTGGTCTAAAGGGGATTCAAGTCCTCGTGATATCTATCTTACGTATAATGATTATAACTTTCTTGATAGTTTGTAATCTTGTGGGGGATTGTTAGATATTTTGTGAAAAAAATTGATTTTTCAAAACATAAAATAGTTTTCAAAGTATATGTATTTCATTTACATATATTAGTAACATTTAAACCTTTGCCATACTAAAATGATTTAGCTAATAATTCTCCTTCATAAGTACAAACTAGTAGGACATGGGTTAGGTATGGTTAATGCAACCAAGACTTTGGACTTCTTACATTGAATCTGGACAGAAGACTCTTGCAATCCCTCATTATGAGTTGATAACACTTTGGGTGTCCCTCATTTAGTGATTATCACCCTTGAGCTTCTCTTATTAAAGGGACTAATGACCCTTGGGCTACATTCATTGAATTAAGACATAACCCTTTGGCTTTCTCTCATTATGAGTTGGTGACTCTTGAGCTAGATTCATTGAATCTAGACAAGCCCCTTGAGTTACCTTCATTAAGGAATGGTAACCCTTGAGTTACTAGTGGAGTTCTATAAATAGGCTCTATTGTAGTTAATTTGGGATATGACAAGAACAAGAAGGAGATAACCTGAAAAGCAAGAGTGTGTTCAGTTGTAAGTAGAGTCCTGTCCTGTGTTAGACCGAGTAGGTCACTTGCCTGTTCAGATCAAGGAGATCACTGAGGATCTAATTGGTGCACACCAGAGTTCTTCAACTGCTGTTCCTGAGGGCAATTTGGTTTTAGGATCCTTGCACCAGAGTAAGCCAAATATTACTTCAAGCACAGTGTTCAAGGACGCACATCAGCTCTACTACTCGGGAATACTCTAAAATCAGAGTCGCTTTCTTGGAGTCACTCTGCATTTTGGGAATACTCCGATCTCATGTTACAATTTATAAAGGCTAAAAGAAATTTCACTTCTCTCTAATCTGTATTTCCCATTTTGTTCCAACTGTTTGAAGGATTCAGGAAAGAGAGACAAGAAGGCTCTTTATCTCATCTATCAAGGGTTGGCTGATGATGCTTTTGAGAAAATTTCAGAGGCAAAGTCTGTCAAGGAAGCATGGGGAAGCTTCGAACCTCTTATAAGAGAGCGGTGCAAGTCAATAAGGTGCATCTCTAAACTTTAAGAGATGAGTTCGAAGCCTTGCATATAAAAGATGCAAAATATATGTCTGACAACTTTTCTATAGTCTTGATGGTTTCTAATCAACTAAAGAGAAATGGTGAGAAACTAGATAATTTAAAAATTATGGAAAAGATTCTTTGATATTTAGATCCAAAGTTCAATCATATTGTCACAATCATTGAAGAAACTAAAGGTTTGGAGGCTATAACGATTGAGTAACTCTTAGGTTCTTTACAAACCTTTGAAGAAAAGAAAAAGAAGAAGCAAGGGGTTGTTGAGCAACTACTAAAATTGCAACTCAACTCCAAAAAAAAAAAAAGACTTTGACAATGGAAGAGGACGTTGAGTAGGTCGTGGCCGCGCAAGAGGTCATGGACAAGGGAGAGAAGGTAGAGGAGGCTTCAATAACAACAACAAAAGTAAAGATAAAAGAGAAAGCTTAACAAGAAATTGTGTAAGAGGTAGCTCGCGGTCAGACAAGACAAGTCCCAAATCAAGTGCTACAACTGTCAAAGAATCAGCCAGTATGCTTCTGAATGTAGAGCTCCAAATAGCAGAGTTGAAGCAAAGGCGAACTATGCGGAGGATAAGAGTCATGAAAATGGTACTTTGTTGTTGACATGCAAAGATAATGTTGGAGACCAAGATAATACATGGTACCTAAGACACAGGCCGAGCAATCACATGTGCGAAAAAAGAAACATGTTCCTGGAGCTTGATGAGCTGGTGACTGGAAATGTCACTTTTGGAGATGAATCGAGATACTGGTGAAAGGAAATGGTAAAATTCTCATCCGATTGAAGAATGTGAACCACCAATTTATTTCCAATATTTATTACATTCCCAAAAAATAAAGAATAATATTTTGAGTTTAGGCCAACTCTTGGAGAAAGGGTATGATATCCACTTGAAGTAAAATAATCTTTCTAAAAAAGATAACTGTTGGCCCAATGTTACAATCACCAGTTTCTTGTTTTGATGATAATAAAACTTATGTGGTTATTTAGTACTAATCAAGTTCAAGTATTTAAGTACTTTTTAGGGTTCAAGAGGATTCAAAATGTTTCTTTCTCAAAAGAATGGTATTGAAGTGTCAAGTACACTCAAGAATGAGATTCAAGCTAGGTCAATGAAGACTGACTCTATAAATAAGCCCACCAAAAGATTGCTTGAAGATATGTAGAACCTATGTAAGAAAATAGTATGTTTAAAATATACTGTGTAGAGTTGATGCTCAAGAAGTCACACACACGAAATACAAATTTTCATAATACAAGTTTTAATATCTAGTTTTTCTCACTTTGGTATGTTACAGGTTTGGTGTTTGATACATAACCCATATTTTTCCAAATTTATATATCCCCTACTTCTATCATGTATCTCATAGCCTATGTATTGCCAAAATATTTTTCTAATTATTATAAAATATTTAAAAATAAGTTTAAATTCAAATTTTTCCCAAAACAATGTTTTTAGGTTAGGTCGGTCGACCGGACCTTAGGGCCATTTATGGCCTTAACCTGTGCATGCCGTGCATGTTTGTCGAGCGATCAACCGATCAACCGCAAACCTAGTGGTCGACCGACTGGCAATAGTTTAGTCTCGGTTAAGATCGGTCGACCGGGTGGTCAAACTATTTAAACTACCGGTCAATTGGTCGGTCGACCAAAGTTCTGTGAAAGTTACAGTAACAGCTAGTTTTAAAAATCTGTCTTTTTAACTTTTTCCTAACGGGTATATTTGCTTTTTTGGGTCTAATATCTCTCTAATGACCTGATAGGCTCTTCTAACAATGTTTATCATTTACCTATATATATGGTTCATTTGTAGAGGATTACTGACAATTTTTTTAAAAAAATTTGAAAAATCAAGTTTATTCAAGAGAGAACATTTCAAGTTTTCTTACTTCAAGTGCTTTCACTTCAAAATCAATTTCTGTAAGTTTTCAACTCTTAAATTGATTCATCTTAACTGATTTTTTCTTTCACAAACTTCTTAAGTTTCATCTCACATCAAATACTATAGGAAGTTATAAAAGGGATTGTTTGTGCTTTTTGTGGTCACTAAGAGCTTGAAAATCTTATTGGCTTTATGCTACCCCTTGTATAGAGGATTGAGAGTTGGAGTTGTGTACTCCGGTCTTATGTAGACTATTATAGTTTCTTTGTGGATAGTAAAAATCCTCCACGCGGTGAAGGCAGAGACGTAAAGCTTGGTGCTTGAACCTCAAAACAAATCTCTTGTGTTTGCGATTGCTTTCTCACTTACTCTATTTCAATTGCTTGCATTTGTGTTTTTACATTCATTTTACTTAGTATTCATATCTAGTATCATTCATACTTGTCAGTTTTTTACTCTTTAAATCAAGAAGGCAATTTAGTTCCTCAACTCATTGTCTAGAGGAATATAGAGGAGAAGTTCTTGAGCCCTTCATAGAGAATCTGGCTTTACTTCCTGATTTGAGTTGACCGTTTCCTCATTCATTTTATTAATTATTGCATTTTTGTATTTTTGACCATTAGATTAGCATTACACCTATTCACCCCCTTCTAGGTGTACTTTCAATTGGTATGAGAGCATTGTACTCTAGTTTTTAGTTTAACGACCTTCGATAGATCCACTAGCTAAGCACTTATTTGCTTGTTCACTACACTAGTTTACATGGCCGAAGGAATCTGGACTCCACCCAAGTTTAATGGCCTTAACTTTCCTATATGAAAGTTAAGATGATCGTTTTCTTACAATCATTAGGAAGTCGGGTAACAAAGGCAGTGATTAAATCATTTAGTTTACCCGATGGTGATGAGGACACAAAAATCTAAAATTACCACCAAGAAATTTGATGCCAATGTAAAAACTCACTATGCATTGCTTCAAGCCTTGAATGATGATGCTACTTCTAGGGTAGTTCATTGCAAATCCACCCATAAGATTTGGTCACACTTAGTTGTCACGCACGAGGGGACATCGCAAGTTAAGAGAGTTAAGATTGATCTCTTACGTTCCCAATATGAAAATTTTGCTATGAATGAAGATGAATTAATTGATGACATGATTACCAAGTTTACTAAAATCACCAATTTTCTTGCTTCTTTAGATGATCGAACTGACAATGATCAAAAGGTAAGAAAAGTCATTCGAGCTCTTCTACCATGATGGGAAGTGAAAGCTACAACTTTGAAGGAGCTCAATGACAAAGTAGATGCGGAGTTCATTAGTTTTATTGGCAATCTCAAGGCCTATGAGATGGAGAGAAAAGTAAGAAGAGAGAAAATACCATAAAAGAAGAAGATGCTAGCCTTCAAGTCCACTCCTACCATTTCCGACGAAGATGATGAAGAAGATAATGATGATGAAGATTTTCCCCTCCTAGTTAAGAATGTGAGGAGGATGTACAACAAGGCCAAATTCAACAATCAGAGAAGATGGCAAGACAAAGAGAAGAAGAAGATTGTTTGCGACAATTGTCAGAAACCCGGACATGTCATTGCCGATTGCCCAGAGAACAAAGTAAAGCCCACAACCTTCAAGAAGCTAAGAAGAAAGCTTTAAGGCAATATGGGATTTGGGGAGTGAATCCGAAGAGGAAGTTGACAAAACTCATTTGTGTCTCATGGCAAATGAGAATACACCCAAGGTAACATCCAAATCTTTTCTTGATGGATGTGAACTTTCTATGGATGAATTGGGTGAAACTTTTGAAGAGTTGTCTAACAACTATGATTTTCTTAAAAAAATATTTAAAAATGAAAAGAAAAATGAACTTCTTCAAAATCAAATAGTTATACTTTCCAACGAAAAAGAGGTTCTATTTTCCACACTCAAAACCACAAAAAAATTTTGATGCACACAAAGTTTCTTGTAAAGCTAAAATTTCTTTTATTGATAAAAATGAGATTTTCGCTTTGAAAATCAAAATTAACACTTTGAGCAATATTTTAAAAAGTGTAAATCTGATAAGGTTAGATTAAATGCTATGTTTCCTAAAAGGCAAACTCAAAGAAAACCTCATGTTTCATATGCTTCACATAATCACACACAATTTGATTCACATCATGTCACACACACTAAACATGCTCATATTTCACATGCTCATCATGCACATACACATCATGCATTTCTTTATGGTAAGGTGTACACATGCACCTATTGTGGCCGAAAATGTCACTTGGCCATGTTTTATTATGATCGAATAAATGCTTCAAATGATCATATTTGGGTTTGTAAAACTAATACTTTAGGATCCAAGAAAGTTTGGGTACCAAAATCAACAAACTTATTGCTTAATATAGGTACGCACTAAGGCTCCAAGACGTAGGAAGAGTTGATAATTTGATAGTGGTTGCTCAAGGCACATGACTTGGAATATCAACAACTTTGCAACATTATCAAGGTATCATGAAGGTGGCACCGTTACTTTTGGGGATGATTCAAAGGGCAAAACTATTGGTATAGGTAATATTAAGATTTGTTCATCTCTTTTAATTGAGAATGTTGTTTTAGATGAAGGTCTTAAGCATAATCTTTTGAGCATTAGCCAACTTTGTGATAAAGGTTTCAAAATTATTTTTGATAATTTCTCTTGTGACATTTTAGATAAGAAAACAAATACTTGTGTTCTTCGATTTTCATAAAAATAATGTTTATATGATTGACGTGCATAATTTAGATTGTAATGCCACTTATTTGAATACTTTTAATGAAAATTCTTGGTTAAGGCATAGGAGACTAGGCCAAGTTTTATTTGAACACTTATCCCAATTAATTCTAAAGATTTGGTGAAAGGTATTCCTTACTTGAAGGCATTTGTGATATGTTCCAACTTGAGAAACAGATCAAGTTCTCTTTCAAAGCAATCAAGGATATCATGATAACTATACCTTTAGAGTTAATCTACATGAATTTGTTTGGCCCAACTAAAATCAAAAGTCTTAGTGGTAAGCATTTTATTTTTGTTTTAGTTGATAATTTCTCTAGATTTACAAGGGTTTTCTTTTTAGAACATAAAGATGAAGTTTTTTCGTATTTTCATATTTTTAGAAAAAGGGTTGAAAAAGAAAAGAATTTTTCGATTTTACACATAAGGAGTGATAGAGGTTGTGAATTCATCAAACATTCTTTTATCACCCATTATGAAGAAATAGAATTAAATATGAATTATTTTGTCCTAGAACTCCACAACAAAATGAAATCGTTGAAATGTACTCTTCAACAAATAGTTAGGACAATGATTAGTGAATACAAACACCCTCAACATTTATAGGCCAAAATTTGATTGAGTTAAAACCTGCACACAAGAATACAGAATTTCAAAACTTTTATAACAGCAGTGCAAGGTGCTCAATGCTACCGCAGAAGTGGCTATTGATTAGTCTTCAATTCTGCATTATTATATCGCATTTTCCTACTGATTTATTAATAAATATTATTTCTAATTGTGCTTTGATTTACTTTGCAGATAAATCAAAAGTTTAGGGGCTAAGGAGTAATAAGAGCTTAATTAAACCCATTTTTGGGTAATTAAATCCGGATTTCTTAGAGGCCAAGTAAGGGAGCTTCTAGAAGATGCATTGAAGCTAGACCCTTACGCACGTCAGACGAATATCTGGGCAAAAATATCCGAATCTGGATATACCAGGAAGGTCCTCGAAGCCAAGAGAAGGTCCTCACCAAAACCAGGGACCTAAGTCCCTGGTTTTGTCTGGAAAACACGGCAGTTACGGCGTTTTTCGCGACAATTTGGTGGGCCCACGTGTCGATTTTCGATACGTGGCCTCGTCTTGCCTTCCAGATGCTTCTTTCGCCTATAAAAAGCCCTGCAGAGACCCAAAATGAAGCAGATTTGGGAATTAGGCTAGGTTTTCTCTCTTCTAGTTGTAGATTAGGATTTTGTTATTCTTTTATTTTGTATTTTCATTTTGTTTTTAGATCTTGTAGTAAGGCAGAGAGATTCAGAGAGAAAGAGAGAGATATTAATGTAATAGATAGTAACAATCTATGTAAAGATATCTCCTTTCTTCTCCAATGTAATCTTTTCCATCTTCTACATGATGCTTAACTAGATTTTCTCTCATGGTGACTAACTACTAACCACTAACTAGCTAATCACTTACTTGGTAATCCACATGAATCTAATAGCCTCTACAAGGCCTTGCTCTTGCAAGAGCCATTGATAGCTCATGATGATGGTTTCTAACATCTAACTTGCTAAACAAGCTAACTCTCTCTTATTTCATGCTTATTTCTAATGATTTTGATGATCAAATGTTTGTATTAGCTTGCTCTTAATGCAAGTTTGAATGTGAAAAACCATCTTATTTGCCATGCTTTGTATCGTCTCTTGAAGCCAGAATTAGTGATGGCCAAGGATCCATGTGAGGTAACTATCACTAAGAGGTTAGCATGTTAGTGGAGTAATTAGTAGTTAGAAATCATGAGATTTTTTTTATAGTATTCTTCATTCTTTTTACTTTGTTTTAAGAATCATTTTCAAAACCTTTTTATCATTTTCTAATCGATGTTTTCACCAATGTCTTAGTTCACCTTTCTTAGTTCGCCTTTGTTTCATTTTCTTCACCATCATTTTTTATTTGTTATCACATTGTCGTTTTCATCACTTTTTCCATCTATCACTTCTGAATTTATTTTCTTTTTCTTTTTCTAATTCTTAACAAAGAAGAAATTGTTAACATACGACGTGAATAAGAACTGTTAATACTTCTATCGCCTCCCATCCCTGTAGATTCGACCCGTTGAGCCAATGCTATAACGGAAGTATCGAGAGAACATTAGCACACACAAGCTTTTACATTGATTTTACAAAATACACATTTTCGAGTGCTGGTTCCGCCCCGATCAGCTATGCGGGTCGTGATCCACAAGGAGGGACTAGCGATGGAAGCTTTTTAGTAAGTTCTCTTTTTAAGTTACATTCATTGGTTAAAGGTCTTCTTTTAGTTCTTTAAAAGAAAAGAGAAAAATGTAGTTACAGTTAAGTTAAGAAGAAGGTGGTAGATTGAGAAGGTGGAGAAAAACAGAAATGACTTTGTACAAAGAAAGTAAAAAAGTGAATAGATTGTGGTGTTGGTGAACTAAACTAAAAGTTAAAGAAAGAAAGAAAAATCTAAAATAATACTTACTTCCTCTAGTTGATGACTTAACTGGAGTCCTTGCACGTTTTACCTTACTTCGGAGGTGGTCAACGCATAACCCATAAGATCGAGCCCAGTCCCTATTCGCATTACATCATCAAGACGAATAAGAATGAAATGATACAACATCTTGAGGAGGAGAACATCATCATGAAATATCGGTGGCACTCACACAAACATGGCTATATTGATGCTTCGAGGTTCACTAAGATATTTATAAAAATCAAAAAAGGAAAAGTAGAAATAGAAGAAGAACATATAAACAAGAAAAAAAAATATAGAAATGTTACCTTTGATTACTTGTAGAAACGATCATAGAAGAGGAGGGTGCATCGGTAACACTCTCAGCATAAGCCTCTCTCTCTTACTTACATGAATCTCAGTCTAACCTATGCTTACAAAGAAATAAACATTACATAAAAAGAAAATAAAAACCTACTGAAAAGAATGAAAAGTAGCCTAAAATCTATCTCTACATGGTCACTCTCTGTGGTCTCTGAAAAATTCAGTATTTATAGGCAAAACCCAACAGAGGAGAGCGTACGAAGAAAGGGGGAGCAAACGCTCCCCCAATAACCCTAACTATGCCGCGAAAATGCGGCTTTGGCCGCGTTTTCGCGGCCTGGGTGTGGCCAGGTGGCCACATCCGGGGGGTACAGCTCTTCCTTCAGAGATCTTCTGTTATTTGGTTCTGGATTTCTCGTTTCAGCTCCTGAATTTGACGAAACAGACTTTGATCTTCAGTTTTAACCAATTGATTTGTAGAGATTTACTTTAACTGGTTTTCGACCAATCTGATTCGCCCTGATTTTCCTGATTTTCTGATTTCGAATTAATTCTGAATTAAATCAGATTTTTGATGGGCTTTTGGGCATGTTTCTCTTCCTTTCTTTAAGCAATGGCCCTGCATATAAATTAGAAAATATTTAGGATTAGAAGCAAGTTTATAATATAATGAGTATGAGAATATAATAATAATTATGCAATATCAGCAACCGATCACATCCCTATACCTATCTTTTGCTCGTCCTCACGCAAAACAACAAAACTAAACCAAAGATTATTAGAACACTTTCGCAGGTCACACGATTGCACTGAGCATGTGTAACAAGCTGTTAAACCACTAGGTTTCCCCTAGAGGACGAGTTTTGTCTCGTGAGGGTTTTCAGTAGATTACACCCACAAAATCCATAAAGAAAGAGAAATAAAATGTTAGTATTTTTGAAAACACATTTTGAAGAAAAAAATTATTTGAAATATTATTGTAAGAATTAAGTAATCAATAAGTTATAGGAAATCGAATTTTTCATTCCTAAACTTAGTCTTTATTCAAAATTTTGTTATCAATCAAAGTAAGGAGTCAAATTATACTTCTCATCTAGTCTATTACTTTACCATAAGTCATATGCACCTTCGTGACCGTGAAAATTTTGATTAAGGGTTCTTTAACTCTAACCTTATGTCTTATTTATTTTTTATTTATTTTATTTTGGTGGTATTATTTCTTAATTCTATTTGGCTTTCTAATTTGCCTATATAACGAGCCTTTAATCGGTGACTCCCAAACCAAATGGTCTTAGGGCACAGGGTGAGAAGGCACCCCAAGGACTTAAGGACTCGAGCAAATAAAGCCACAAAACTAAGGATTTTATTATATGAATACTTATGCTTTACGAGGCACAAATACCCAGCTTAATCGAAGGATTATATATATATATATATATATATATAATACATACATATATATATATATATATATATATATATATATTTCTTTTCTTTTCTTTTTTCAATAAGGCATAAGAATCTTTGTTTTTGAACCCTAAGTGTGTAAGTGTATAAAGCATGCATATATTATCAAGGTAAAGATCAAGACTAAATTACTTTCACAAATTTTTTTTTCACTTTGAAATCAAACAAATAATCTTCTTTTGACTAAGTATAAGAAATCCAAATTATGATTCTCCTATTCCTTCAAAATTGACTTAATTTTTTACAAAATATGTCAAAATATTGTTTCTATTTTCAAAAAGTTTTTAAAAGTAAAGAAAATGTTAATTTTTTTCTTTTTTTAATAAAAAGGAAAAAGTAAGTTATGTTAGAACCCTCCCGCACACCTATCTCATGCATTGTCCTCAATGTATGAATTAATGCATAGATGCATGAAAAGAAGAAAGGGAAGGAAAATATTTTCTTAAGATGGTGGTTTCGGTGGTGGTCTGATTGGTCCACAAAATGTGGCCCAATCGAATTTGCGTGGAGTTCGGAGGAACCCACCAGAAACCTCTCTAATATAACCAACTAAAATAATGTATAAATGAATGATTTTAATTAAGCCCATCTAATTTTCAAATTTCACAAATAATTTCAGAGTCAATTTTATCAACATTCTTATCCCAAAATGGAGTGTGAAAAGATAGAATAATTGACTTGGACTTGAGAGTACATGAACTAATACCGACTCAAGAAAGAGATTTAAGTCAAGTAAAGATTCAAGAGTCGAGATTGGTTAAGGAAGTAGGTCCAAATCAAGAAGTTGGAACTCAAGTCCACATTCATTTTCCCACAATGGAATGTGACTTTCTAAGATTGGTGATTCAAGTTCAAGAATGACAGGTGTGGGAATCAAAACTAACTCTAAAATATTACTCAAGTTGGGTAACAAAATAGGAGTCAATATTGATTCAGGAATTTGAACTAGATCACAAATTTGAGAATCTTGGTCACATTTCTCATTGAGTTTAATTTCATAAAAATGAGAACTTACCAATTTGTCAATGAGACTTTCAAAAGTATGAAATTGGTCAAGTTCTATATGACGATCATAAAAGATTGGCGATCAATTTCATGATGAATTGGTACAAGATTCAATGCTGACTCAGGAAAAAGATTGAAATCAGGTGAAGACACCGAGTCATTATTGAATCAGAAAGTAGAATTGAATCACCAAGTTGAGGTTCAGGATCATATTCATTCTCAAGTTCAATTTCAGGAAATGAATAACTTGCAAAATGTCAATTTCGTTTTCAAAATCTGAGGTTTGGGCAAGTTCAAATAGGTGTGCTGAAATGGAATCTTGTTCTCCAAAACAACATGATTCTTCGGCTCTAACAGAATGGTTAGCGACATCAGAAATTGTTAAACGGTGAGAATGAAGAGTTTGGACCATTATATCTATGTCATGATTATGAGCGATTTGAGCCTGAGTCATGGCTTTAAGCTGTAAATAACACCTAGAGGGGGGGTGAATAGGTGTTGGCTAATCTAATGGTCACTTAATGCCAAATGATGCGGAATTAAAACTAAGATGACCAAATTAATCTTCTTTTAATTAAACACTTATGTATAACACAAGAGTGTTGCCGAATTCCTTTGCAGGGCTCTGGACAAGCTCCTCTAGATTCCCCTTGAAATGGGTTGAGGTGCCGCGTTGGCTCTCTTGGTTGAATACTAGTGTTAACAACAATCCCAAGCAAGTATAGCAATTATGAGCACAAGGGTATATCATGCATATAAGAGATAAAGACTATAAAGTAATGCAAGATATAAGAGACAAGAGAGAAAGAGAGATAGAGTAAGCAATCGCAAACACAAGGGATTTGTTTCGAGGTTCGAGCACACTTGCTCTACATCCCCGCCTTCGACACACGAAGGATTTCCACTATGCAAGATCCCAATGGATCTCTCCTCGTGCTGCTGCAACACCTACAAGCCCTCGGACTCCCAAGTCCCGTACACACGCAAGCTTCACAAGCTCGCCGAGGCCGCACCTCAAACCAAAGAGTTCACAACCGAACTCCAACCACCAACGAGCACACTTGCCCGTCTCCTCGAAGAACAAAGAAAGATCTTTGGTGATCACAACACTTTGATCACCTTACAAAAACTCTCACTACAACACACCTATAGGATGAATAGACAATGGATAGCTCAAGTGTGGTGTGAGAAAGCAAGGAAAGAAAGCTATGATGAAAAACTCAAGGAATCACTTAAAATCACTCTCTAAAAAACTCCCTTTTAGATGGGAAGTATTTGCTCTCTATTTTGTGGAGAAAACTTCTGAAATGACTTAGAAAAACTGGCTCAAGAAGTCCTCAAAATCTTGGCTTCAAACAATGACAAACCCCCTTTTATAGAGGCCAGAAAAATCTGACTGTTGGGCTCTGTCAGAGCTGCCGGTCGACCGGCCGGTCGACCGGCAACGGTCAAAAATCCGACCGTTGCAGCCTCCGGTCGACCGCCCGGTCGACCCAGAAATCCAGAGAGCAGAACTCTCTGCAGCGGTCGACCGTCGGTCGACCGGACCACTGTGCTGACAGACATGCACAAGTCTGTGCACGTCCGGTCGACCGTGGGTCGACCGGCCCTTGGTTCGGTCGACCGCCCGGTCGACCGGACTGGCCTGTCAGCCAATATCAGGTCTGGAAAACTGTTTTAAAAATTAATTTTAAAATCTTTTAACACTTATAAAAATTCCATAAACTTGTTTTAACATTCTATATTGAAAACCAAACTTGTGATAAAAATTTTCAAGACATATATCAACATATTCATATTATTTCAGCGTCTTGCAAATTTATCAAAAATCAAAACATGTATTTTTCAAACTTGGTTTTCATAACTTCACAAAATATAAAAACAAGATATTTGATTTCATCTTAAAGCATAGTGTGTATGGATATGATCCACTACACAATCATAATGTAATATCTATGTTTTTTTATCATAAAGCTTTGAACTTGGTTTTGGTTGAAAGATATGTATGATAGAAATACCAAAAACCAAAGTATACATATTTTGTCAAAGAAAATCTTTTACTAACTAAAAATTCTTTTCTAAACATAAAAATCTTTTATGAAAGCAATTCTATCAAGAGTTCTATTAAGAGTGTGTGTGTGATATAACTTGAGCAATCCACCAACTATCTATCCTTTACATTTTTAACTAAAACAAAACAAAATCCAAATTTTATACCTAGACCCAAGTCTTCATCTTCTTGAAGTCTTCACTTGAAGGCTTCTCATCTTCTTAACTTGGTCCAAATGCAATCCACCGAGCTCATCTCTAGATGTGTTCTTGATGCATAGGCTCGTGAATCAACCGGTGCTAGCTTCCAACTTGTCTTTAAATCCTTTGTTGAAGCTCCACACCTACTAAGATCTTGATAATGAATCTGTCACTAATTAAACACAAGATCATTAGTAATCATAACTTCATGAGTTGATCATCATCAAAACTAGAGTGATAGGCCTTTGGGCCAACAATCTCCCCCTTTTTGATGATGACAAAACTCATGGAGTTATATATGCATGGATTAAAGTAAAGCTTCAAGAAAGCTCCCCCTTAACTCATGCATCACTAGAGATAAATAGATATGACATTAAAGCACATAAACATGTATGCAAATAAGGTGCATATAAAACAAAACAAATCTATCTTATTATTTATTTGCTATGCATGAGTAAAAAACATAAGTATGCATATAAGAACTTAAATCTTTCTCCCCTTAAGTAAGGAAATCATGCATATAACTCAAATACTTCTCCCCTTTTTGTCAATCATCAACAAAGGGTTCAAAGTTCAAATCATCAAACAAATTTTCTCCCCCTTTTTGTCAAAAATAAGAAAATCAAGGAGGGTAACATCAAATCAATCAATAAGATTTATATGCGATATACATTCATGAAGAGGAAGACGCTAAGTTAACTTCCCTACACATATGCATTACATGAAGAAGGGATGACAAGCCCTAACTCACATAACACATATTATGTAATGCATAAGAGGAGATGTGAAGCTCCCCCTACACACGTATATCATATAAAGAAGAGTTGTCAAGCTCCTCAATTTATAATATACTCAACATGAATCCATATGTAAGAGAGATGTTAAGCTCTCCTTGCATATAGGAAATACAAATCAAAAATTTTGAATATTTCTTTATCAAGATAAAATTTTGAACTTTCTTAATAAAACACATTTTGAGATATCAAATCAACATATTTTTTTTTATTTATTTTGATATCAATGGAAAAAAAATTTTATTTTTCATCATAAACTTTGTGCTTTTTAAAAAATGTGAGCCAATTGTGAGTTAAGCACATGGAAATCATATATATGTATGAGAAATGAGTATACCAATTGAAATTGATACATACATATATATAAGAAAACAAAATATGAGTATATACAAAATAAGTTCATATTGATACCAATTGAAACGATTCAATGATACCAATTGACATAACAATAAAATCAAGTGTATATCTCATAACCTACCACCCTTCATATGCACAAGGTAAAAGATTTTCAATGAAGCATACAAGGCATAATCGCCCATCCATCCTCCCATGGATGGTAAGGGTTTTCAAAAATAGATTTGAAAATAAGCTTAGTTTGAAAAAACTCTACCAAATGAAGAATTTGCACTAGAAAAATATTTTTCATGAAACACAAGTAAATCACATGGCACTAAAAATACTCTAATATCCATGAAGTCCATAAAATTTTCAAAAGAGGTGAGTGCACTAGTGTTATGTGGAACATGGTATCATGAAAAGTAGCAATAAAACTCAATATTCCTTTAAATAAAAATCATCACAAATTTTATTTATATTTTTAAAAAAATCATATTTCAAGATATATGTATGTTTTGACAACACAATAAGCATACATACATATCCTTAAAACACAATTGAGTCCATATATAGATTTGCATGAAAGGCAAATGACTCAAGAGGTATCCATGTATATCTTAATGTTTTGACAAGACAAACATATACATGAAATGAAAGCACATGATCATAGCATAAATTCAAAATGGGAATACAAGTTTAAAGATGTATGTATCATCAAAAACTAAGCAATACAAGCACATTTCATGGGTTCAAATAAGCATTCAAGCACAAATATAAATAGATTTATTTGTGGCCCATGATATGTACAAGTATAAATCCTAGTGTTGATAAAAACTAACATTTAAACTAATATTCAATACATGAAGCATCAAATCTTTAGAAAAATAGAATCATGTGTCAATCTCAAAGATTATTTGAAGAATAAGTAACTAGTATAAATTGTTTTTGAAAACTAGTTAAAGATCCTTCAAATACATCAATTCATATGTTTTTCATAAAACATAACTAGATACACAAAAATTTAAGCACTCATGGTCTATAAAGCTCAAAATAATTTTTAACAAAAGTGTGAGTGTTAAATGATCATGTAAATAGCATTTTTATGAAAATAGTCAATGAAGCTCAAATCAAATATGACTAAAACTTTTATTGAACAACACATAAAAATTATTTTTATCAAAACAAATCAACTCAAAATCATTTTTCATAAGAATTACAATCTTCATGGTATATGTATGAATTATACAAATCTAACAATATGCATACATATCCCAAATATAAAAAAGTCTATTCAAGATGTTTGCATGGAAGCAAGAGACTCACGGGTATACATGTATATTTATTAGATTTGAATTAAACATGCATATACATGAAGTGGAACATAAAATAGGTAAAACATGTATAACGGAGAATCATCAAAACTAGTCTATACATATGCATATAGTGGATACAAGTGAGCATGAAGTTCAAAATATATATGAGTCAATTGTAATTCACCATTTGTATATGTATACATGCAAGTTTTGATAAAGTCTACATTTAAAGCATGTAAATACCACATGAAGCACATATCAAATAAAATCATGAACATGCTTATGAATATGACATAAGTAAAAGCATGCACATAAAAGGTAGGAGTTTAGAAATTGTTACCAACTCCAAAGCTCCATAGCATGGTGGTCTTTCCCACCAAAATTCCTTGAT
Organism: Agave tequilana; assembly: GCA_038442645.1. Classification (NCBI taxonomy): domain Eukaryota; kingdom Viridiplantae; phylum Streptophyta; class Magnoliopsida; order Asparagales; family Asparagaceae; genus Agave; species Agave tequilana. The sequence continues at coordinate 32,442 of JAVJIF010029670.1, read as the reverse complement.
AGCAATGCACCCAAAAGTTTGTCCATCATGTCCATTGCATCCGCTATCAAAGCACCAATCCTCTCACGTTTTGTGAGAGCCCTCACCTACATCAAAATCAAAGGGTGGGGTTTTGGTACCCATACTTTCTTGGGTCCTTTGGGGTTAGCTTTATTGTAAGGATCCCAAAATCTTTTATACTTAGCAAAATATAAATGAGGTTTCTTATCAAAACAATATTTTGCTAAATGGCCTTTGCGACCACAATGTGTACATACGTACACCTTAGTATGCTTATGTGTAGGAGTGTGATCATGTTGTGCAACATAAGCATGATGATGAGAGTGATGTGCATGAACATGAGGAGTTTGTTTCTTTGAAAACATTGACTCCAACTTAGTATGATTAAATGCACAAGAGTTCAAAGTTGAACTCAAATTATCCATTTTATTTTTCAAAACATTTATCTCATTTGTGGTGGCATGTAAAGCATGATGAGATATATGATCATTTTTCTTTTTCTTTTGTGAAACAAAATCTTTTTCTTTTTCAACAAATTTTCTTTTCAAAGTGATATTTTCTTGAAAACATCTTCCTTTTGTTTTCCACCAAATCAATCTATTTTTCAAAATAGTGTTCCCTTCACATAAATCATTCAATTTTGCAAGCAAGGAAACATTCTCATTTTTCAAATTTTTATTTTCTTTTTCTAAGCATGCCATTTTATTTTCTAATGAATCTTTTTCATTAAGCATGGTATCAAAATTCTTTTTCAAATTATTGTTGTCTTTTTCTAAACATGCAATGTTAGATTTAAAAGAGTCTTGTTCTACATGCATGCAAGCAATATTCTTTTTCAAATTTTTATTTTCCTTTTTAATCATGTCATATTTTTCAAGCACGAGATGACAAAAGTAGTAAGCTCATCATATGACATGTCTTCATCATCGGATTCGGAGTTTACCTCAAGGGGGTTATCCCCTTGGACCATGTAGCACTTGTTGGAGGTGTCGCTTCCAACATCCGAATCGCTCCCGGCATAATATAGATCCTTTTCGCCAAGGGAGGTGATGATGTTCCAAGCTACAAAAGCCGAATCAATGTTAGCAACTCTAGATAAATAAACATCATCTAGGGTAGACTTGATAGCATGAAGGGCTTTTGAGTTAGCCTCAAAATTCTTACCATCTAAAGAATAAGCATTATTAGTAGTGGCAAGATATACATGAAAACCTAGGGCTTTGAGGTACAATGACATCTTAACCTTCCAAATGTTGATGTTGAGGATGTCAAAGGTGGGTGGTGACATGAAGTCCATGGTGTGTGTACAAAATATTGTGATTAGCCTAAAAGTAGGATCTTTAACTCTAGGTTGTTAGACCCAATATCAAGAGCACTTGGCTCTGATACCAATTGTAAATAACACCTAGAGGGGGGGTGAATAGGTGTTGGCTAATCTAATGGTCACTTAATGCCAAATGATGCGGAATTAAAACTAAGATGACCAAATAATCTTCTTTTAATTAAACACTTATGTATAACACAAGAGTGTTGCCGAATTCCCTTTGCAGGGCTCTGGACAAGCTCCTCTAGATTCCCCTTGAAATGGGTTGAGGTGCCGCGTTGGCTCTCTTGGTTGAATACTAGTGTTAACAACAATCCCAAGCAAGTATAGCAATTATGAGCACAAGGGTATATCATGCATATAAGAGATAAAGACTATAAAGTAATGCAAGATATAAGAGACAAAGAGAGAAAGAGAGATAGAGTAAGCAATCGCAAACACAAGGGATTTGTTGTTTCGGTTCGAGCACACTTGCTCTACATCCCCGCCTTCGACACACGAAGGATTTCCACTATGCAAGATCCCAATGGATCTCTCCTCGGTGCCGCAACACCTACAAGCCCTCGGACTCCCAAGTCCCGTACACACGCAAGCTTCACAAGCTCGCCGAGGCCGCACCTCAAACCAAAGAGTTCACAACCGAACTCCAACCACCAACGAGCACACTTGCCCATCTCCTCAATGAACAAAGAAAGATCTTTGGTGATCACAACACTTTGATCACCTTACAAAAACTCTCACTACAACACACCTATAGGATGAATAGACAATAGATAGCTCAAGTGTGGTGTGAGAAAGCAAGGAAAGAAAGCTATGATGAAAAACTCAAGGAATCACTTAAAATCACTCTCTTAAAAAACTCCCTTTTAGATGGGAAGTATTTGCTCTCTATTTTGTGGAGAAAACTTCTGAAATGACTTAGAAAAACTGGCTCAAGAAGTCCTCAAAATCTTGGCTTCAAACAATGACAAAACCCCCTTTTATAGAGGCCAGAAAAATCTGACCGTTGGGCTCTGTCAGAGCTGCCGGTCGACCGGCAACGGTCAAAAATCCGACCGTTGCAGCCTCCGGTCGACCGCCCGGTCGACCCAGAAATCTAGAGAGCAGAACTCTCTGCAGCGGTCGACCGTCCGGTCGACCGGACCACTGTGCTGACAGACATGCACAACTCTGTGCACGTCCGGTCGACCGTGGGTCGACCGGCCCTTGGTTCGGTCGACCGTCCGGTCGACCGGACTGGCCTGTCAGCCAATATCAGGTCTAGAAAACTGTTTTAAAAATTAATTTTAAAATCTTTTAACACTTATAAAAATTCCATAAACTTGTTTTAACATTCTATATTGAAAACCAAACTTGTGATAAAAATTTTCAAGACATATATCAACATATTCATATTATTTCAGCGTCTTGCAAATTTTATCAAAAATCAAAACATGTATTTTTCAAACTTGGTTTTCATAACTTCACAAAATATAAAAACAAGATATTTGATTTCATCTTAAAGCATAGTGTGTATGGATATGATCCACTACACAATCATTATGTAATATCTATGTTTTTTTATCATAAAGCTTTGAACTTGGTTTTGGTTGAAAGATATGTATGATAGAAATATCAAAAACCAAAGTATATATATTTTGTCAAAAGAAAATCTTTTACTAACTAAAAATTCTTTTCTAAACATAAAATCTTTTATGAAAGCAATTCTATCAAGAGTTCTATTAAGAGTGTGTGTGTGATATAACTTGAGCAATCCACCAACTATCTATCCTTTACATTTTTAACTAAAACAAAACAAAATCTAAATTTATACCTAGACCCAAGTCTTCATCTTCTTGAAGTCTTCACTTGAAGGCTTCTCATCTTCTTGACTTGGTCCAAATACAATCCACCGAGCTCATCTCTAGATGTGTTCATGATGCATAGGCTCGTGAATCAACCGGTGCTAGCTTCCAACTTGTCTTTAAATCCTTTTTTGAAGCTCCACACCTACTAAGATCTTGATAATGAATCTGTCACTAATTAAACACAAGATCATTAGTAATCATAACTTCATGAGTTGATCATCATCAAAACTAGAGTGATAGGCCTTTGGGCCAACATAAGCATCTTTTCATAGTCGATTGGTTCATCATTTTTTTTGCGATTGGACTTGAAAAGATGAAGTTTTGTTTTGAAATTTGTGGTGAAATTGTGAGTCTGTCAGATTTTGTGATTGTTGCTTGGACTCACGCATACTCATTTTCAAGATTGATGATTTTCTATTTTGAACTGGTGGAACTGAGTATGACTCTTGGAAATATTGTGGACAAGGTGGGTAAGAAGGACAAGTTGGTTGAAAATTAGACTCGGGGGATGTGAATCCCCATTGATTCTGTAAAGTGTTGAAATTTTTTTGAAAATTATAATCATAAGATTGGGGGCATGGGTTATATTGATTCGGATAAGACCAATCTGGCACACTAGTTAGGATATGTCGGGTTGGTAATATCCGAAAAAGAGATCGGGGTGTAATATGGATTACCATTAAAATTGAAAAAATTATTGTTATAAGCCCTATCATACAGGAAATGTCAAACACAAACAAAGAAAAACAAACGAATAAGTAAACAAATAAAAAAAATCTAATCTAAGTTAAGGTAAACCTTAGACCTAGAGGACTCCTAACTGATTAGACTATCCACGAGGGGTATATTACTGAATCTGACCACAAGTTAATCGGCCAGGTAGGGAAAAGATTGATGGGAGGTATCCGTGCTGAAAGCAACGGGCCTAATTATGCCAAGCCACCAGCCTTCGGGATTTCGCCCCTCAATCCCCAACCTTAGACACCGATTTGACAAGAGTCAAATTCAAGTCAACTTCCCCCTTAGATCAGTCTCCTATTTGAGTCGAGATGTCTCTAGGGCCAACGTCTACTCAATTTTAATTAGGCTTTGGTTAGTGAGTGTGGAGATTGTTTATGGGCTAAGGGAGGGTAATGACTTCCCCACATTATCTTGTTTATAGGACAAGCCCTTAAATCAATTCAGTGCAGTGTACAAGTATATATAAAAAAATAACACTCAAGCTATATTTCATACAAGAATGAACCTTATACTAAATGCTATGCACACATATCTTGACTCAAGCACTCTTCAACAGTAAATAGAAAATGTAACGAAATAGACACGTGCCTAAATGCAAAGTCTAAATTATTTTTAGCATTTACAATCAATCTTTTACTGTTGTTGTTAGAAATGTATGTACAGTGAGTCAAATAAGAAAATAAATAGCCACAGATATTAAACTTTACAATTCAACCAACCTGCAGAAAATACAGGTTAGTAGTTCACTCAGATTGCCACAGAAATGTAGCAAATCTGAGAGCTTCTGGGCTCTGCTTTTTTGAGCAGAGTCCAGGACCACTTATATGTCCACTGCAGCAAAAATTCCTTGTTGTCAAACCTGTACACTAAGAACAAAGAAGAAAGTTAACCAAAAATGTAAATCTAAAAAGAGAATAACTTACTGTCCCTCCCTGGTAACGGCGCAAAAATTTGATTGAGTTTAGAGCTACATACAAGAATACAGAATTTCAGAACTTTTATAATAGTAGTGTAAGGTGCTCAATACTACCGCAATAAAAAGTGGGTATGCGGGGCGTGATCCGCAAGGAGGGACTAGCGATGGAAGCTTTTTAGCAAGTTCTCTTTTTAAGTTACATTCAATGGTTAAAGATCTTCTTTTTGTTCTTTAAAAGAAAAGAGAAAAATAGAGTTACAATTAAGTTACGAAGAAGGTGGTAGATTGAGAAGGTGGAGAAAAACAAAAATGACTTTGTACAAAGAAAGTAAAAAGAGTGAATAGAGTTTGGAGATTGTGGTGTTGGTGATCTAAACTAAAAGTTAAAAGAAAAGAAAAAATCTAAAAGAAATACTTACCTCCTCTGGTTGATGACTTACCTGAAACCCTTGCATGTTTTACCTTACTTCGGAGGTGATCAACGCATAACCCATAAGATCGAGCTCAGTCCCCATTCGCATTACATCATCAAGACGAATAAGAATGATATGAAACGACATCTTGAGGAGGAGAACATCATCATGAAATTTCGGTGACACTCACACAAACATGGCTATATTGATGCTTCAAGGTTCACTTGGACATTTATCAAAACCAAAAGAGAAAAAGTAGAAATAGAAGAAGAACATATAAACAAGAAAAAAAACATAAAAATGTTATCTTTGCTTACTTGTAGAAACGATGAAAAAAAGGAGGAGGGTACATCAGTGTCACTCTCAACATAAGCCTCTCTCTCTTACTTGCATGAATCTCAGTCTAACCTATGCTTGCAAAGAAACAAAAATTACATAAAAAGAATGAAAAAGTAGCCTAAAATCTATCTCTGCATGGTTACTCCCTTTGGTCTCTGAAAAACTCAGATTTATAGACAAAATCCAGCAGAGGAGAGCGTACGAAGATAGGGGGAGCAAACACTCCCCCCAACAACCCTAACTATGTCGCGAAAACGCGGCTTTAGTCGTGTTTTCGCGGCCTGGGTATGGCCAAAGGGCCACACCTGGGGTCACAGCTCTTCCTTCAGAGATCTTCTGTTATGTGGTTCTGGATTTCCCGTTTCAGCTCCTGAATTTGACAAAACGGCCTTTGATCTTCGGCTTTAACCAATTGATTTGTAGAGATTTGCTTTAACTGGTTTTCAATAGATCTGATTCGCCCTGATCTTCCCTAATTTTCTGATTTTGAATTAATTCTGAATTAAATCAGAATTTTGATGGGCTTTTGGGCTCATTTCTCTTCTTTCTTTAAGCAATGGGCTTGCATATAAATTAGAAAATATTTAGTATTAAAAGCAGAGTTTATTATATAATAAGTATGAGAATATGATAATAATTATGCAATATCAGCGACCGATCACGAGGCCATAAACACTTCATGTTACATTGAAAATCGAATTTATTTTTGTAAAAATTCAAATAAAACTCCCTTTGAGATTTGTTGTCTGAGAAAATCAAATATTTCCTATTTTAAAGTCTTTGGTTGCAAATATTTTGTTTTGAATATCAAAGATAATTTAGGCAAGTTTAATCCAAAATCTTTTGAGGTTATTTTAGTTAGATATTCAAATACTAGTAAAGGTTATATAGTTTTCAATAGGTCAACCTTAACTATTGAAGAGTCTATGCATGTTAAGTTTGAGGAATCTAACTCTCTTTTGAAGAATATTGTAGAGATTGATTTTTTAAGTGAAGACTTTGAAAAAGTTTCTATGACAGATTCACCGGCACAAGACGAAAAAGAAAAGATTAAGGATGATACAAATGGAGAAGTCTAAGATGTTGAAGTGGAGCCAACATAACTACTATAAAAGGATTTGAGATTGAAAATCACCTAGAGGGGTGATGGTTATATTAAATGGCAAATGATGCGGAATTAAAAATCACTTGCTAGCAACCGAGCAAATATCAATCACAACTTAAGAAATACTTATAAATAAGTAAACAATATTAGAGTACATGTAATTAAAGAGAGAGTAGAGTGAAGAGAGAAAGAGTAAGCAATCGCAAACACAATGATTTGTTTCGAGGTTCGAGCCACTGCTTTACGTCCCCGCCTTCAATACATGAAGGATTTCCGTTATGATCGATCTTACTAGATCATCAACCGTTTACAAGTTCTCAAAAGAACTCAATGAACTCACTAGTCCTCTCTCACGATGTCACGACACCAACATGGAGCTCAATAACTCACTTGAGGTCGCATCCTCTACAACTTCTCAATAGAAGGAAAATAGTGATCAACTCTTGATCACAAATGGCTCAAAAACACAATCCTATAACCAAGATGAGGAGGTGAAACTCTTTTGGATTGTGTAGTGAAAATAGCTTGTAGAGATGTAGAGGGAGGGCTTAAGTTAAAAACAAGAATTTGAAAATTTGGCTCAAAAAGAAATCTTTTATGAAAAAGTTAAAACTTGATCTAAGCTTTAGAAATCTTGTTCTTGAGTTATTTCACAGTCTTACTATTTATAGGGGAAGAAAACATGACTAGAAAATTCAAAAGAGCCGTTCGAAAAAGTCCTAGAAAAAGGAAAAACAGAATATAGCTGTTGGGAAAAATCACAAAAGAAAAGTCTTCTGTCGGTCGACCGGCTGGTCGACTGCCAACAATCGGATTTTCGACCGTTGGGGATAGCTGTCGACTGGACGGTCGACCGTTGTTCCCAACCAGAGAGTTAAACTCTTTGTCGGTCGATCGGCCCAACTGAGAGCAAAACTCTTGCAGTCAGTCGACCACCCGGTCGACCGAAGTGCACACATGCACTTTGGTGCATGTCGGTCGACCGTTCGGTTGACTGACAGAGCAATTTGCTCTGCCTACGGTCGACCGGTAGATCGACCGGCAATGGGCAAAAGGTAGGTAATGGAAATCTTTTTGAAACCATTTTATTTTCGATAAAATAACTTTTGACTTTTAAACATAAAATAGAGTTCTAGGGACTTGAAGAACCAGTGTGTGATCATGGATCAACATAAAATAAAGTTAGAACCGTATTTTGTAAAAATTCTTTTCTAAATCAAAAACTCAATTTTTTCGAAACTTGTTTTTCCGAAACTCGATTTTGAAAACAATAAAGGGTATAGTTATGAACTCTCATTAAAAATACAAAGGAGTATGAAATATGTGTGTGTGTGTGTGTGTCAATCCCAAAAGCTATCAACCTATATCATCTTGGTTTTAATAAACGACTATAAATTCTATCTAAATACAAAAATTGAAAATACAAATCTTGATATAGTCTTCTTGATTCTTGAGCTCTTCTATGAGCTTTGGCTCTGGAATCTACATCTTTTTTGCTTCCAAACGTGTGAGTCTTATGATGGAGTCAAAATGCAACAAATACTTAACCTGAAACTTTGTTAAACAAAATTGTTAAAAATATAACTACATATATTTTGTTATCATCAAAACTAGGGGTGGCATACGGGTCGGACCCGCCAGACCCGACCCGACCCGACCCGGAGTTACCGGGTCTGGATTTGGGCTAATTGGGTTTGGGTCGTAATCGGGTCGACCCGTCTGAACCGATTATTAAATGGGTCGGGTCGACCCAAACCCTCCAGACCCGCTTGTTTTCTCTCCTCCTCGGCCTCCTCGCCTCGATCTCCTCCGCTGCCACCCACGCCTCCTCCCCTTCGCATAAATTAAATTGTCAAAAAATATGCATGATCTCAGCTTCAAACCGTGACCTCTAGTGTATGAATTTAGTGTGATGATCAACTATACCACCCAACAATTTGGTAATATAGTGTAAAGAAATTGTATTTAAGGTTTAATAATCGAGTCAAACAGGTCGAGTTGGGTCTGTAAATCACCTAGAGGGGGGGTGAATAGGTGATGATGCTAATCTATAAACTAAATGCGCTAAATGCGGAACCTTAAACAAATTTTGAAACACACTTAGTACAACACACAAGTGTAGCCGAATTCCCCGTGAAGGGCTCTGGACTAACTCCTCTTGATTCCCCTAGATATGGGTTGAGGTGCTATATGAAGCTCTTGTGGTTAAGTACAAGTGAGGCACACACACAAACAAGCCAAGCATATAAGGATGATAAGTAATATGAAATATGCAAGGCACAAATGCAAGCAAGTATGAATGATATGGCAATATGAATAATGCTATGCACAACACAAATAGAGAGAGGGTTAGAGAGACAATGGATCAAACGCTAACAACAAATATATTTCGAGGTTCGAGCCCCTAGCTCTACATCCCCGCCTTCACCACTGTGAAGGATTTCCAATCCACTATCTCCCACAGAGGGAACCTCCACCGAGGAGGATTTGTTACAACAAAGGGAGTACCGAACTCCTCTCTCAAACACGCCTCACAACCGAGGGTTAGGCCCGTAGCCAATACAACAACCAATCACCTCTACCGAAGAGGGATATACAAACCAACTCCACCTCTCACTAGAGGGAGCAAACCACAATCTCAACCTCTACCAAAGAGGGAGCAAACACCAACCCAAATCAACCTCACCAAGAGGGATACAAGAAATCAAGGGGTTTATAACAACCAACACCTCTACCGAAGAGGGTTTACAAACCAAACTCCACCTCTCACTAGAGGGAGCAAACCAACCAACTCAACCTCTACCAAAGAGGAAGCAAACCAATCACCCGATCAACCTCTACCAAAGAGGGATACAACAAAAGCAAGGGTGTTTACAACTAGGTGGTATCTTTCAACCACAAACAATCTCTCTTTCCTCTTTTTCACAAAACAAGATCCTAATAGATTAGGATAGAAGATATAGCTCAAGTGTGGAAAACTAGGTGTTTGGAAAATAAAAACTCAAAGAAAAATACTTGGGAAAACTCTTGTAAAAGATAGAAAATGAAAACCAAGACAAATCTCCCAAAATACTCTTTTCTTTGATTTTTCCAAAAACCTAAAACAAAATAAAGATAGATCTTTTTGGCACTTAAACTCTTTTTGAAAACTTGTAAAACACTTCAGAAAAGTAGGAATTTTTGCTCTTTAAAATCTTAGCTAAAACCATGAAGAGATGGGGTATTTATAGCCCCAAAACAAAACTAGTCGTTAGGCTGATCTATCAGCCTGACAGGCCTGCGGTCGGCCGGCCCGGCCGACCGCCAACGGTCAGAAATATGACCGTTGGGGCATCCGGTCGACCACAGGCCGACCGCCCAGATACAGAGAGCAAAGCTCTCTGGTCCGGTCGGCCGCCCGGCCGACCGTCCCTGAGACTGCCAAACGTGCACAAGCCTGTGCACGTCGGTCGACCGCAAGGGTCGACCGGCCTTTGGTGCGGTCGACCCCTGCGGTCGGCCGACCTGGCTTGTCAGCCACAAATCTGGGACAGAAACACTTGTTAAAAATATTTCTAAAAATTCTTTTAAGTCTTGTAAGAAATACCCAAAAATAGTTTTATCATTTTGCATTGATATATAAACTTGTGATAAACCTTTTAACTCAAATATCAAGCATATGAAACTATTTTTGTGTTTTATCATTTTCACCAAAAACCAAAACATGTATTTTATCAAACTTGTATTTTTCAATACATGAATAGGATAGTCAAAATAAGTTTGTATAAGAAGTTTAAGCATGCATGTATAGAAAGAATATATCTACTATACATAAATTAATTAAACTTGTTTTGATCAACTATTCATGAAAACAAATATTGGTTAAATTAAAAATCGAAAAACCAATATCCAAGCATAAAACTTGTGTGTGTTGTGCACTTGAGCATATCAACTATTCTTATCTTTACACATGGATCTAAAACACACTAAACTAAATTAGGATACCTAAGTCTTCTTGACGATCTTCATCTTCAAGTTGACTCGATCCCAAACCGTGATCCACCGAGTGCAAATAAGTGATCTTAAAGCTCGGGCACCGGAATCACCATGTGAAGGCTTCCAAACTCATCTTGTTGAAGCAATCACCAACTAATATCTTGTTACATGATCTGAAACTAAAATCACAAGATTATTAGTAAACATACCTACATGAGTTAATCATCATCAAAACTAGAGAGGAAGGCCTCCGTGCCAACAATCCCCCTTTTTGATGATGACAAAACTCATGGAGTTATATATGCATGGATTAAAGTTAAGCTTCAAAGAAGCTCCCCCTTAACTCATGCATAAACAAATAAACATAAATATGCAATGATATATATAAAACATGAAACATGCATAGATATGCATAAACAATAAAAGGCTCAAGATACACAATGAAATGTTCAAAAACAAAACATGCTCTAGATACCAATTAAAATTAAACTAAATTAAACTTAATATATGCAAAACATAAATATGCATATATAAAACTCAATCAAACTCAAAATCTTTCTCTCCCTTTTTGTCAATCATCAACAAAGGGGTAAACAATCAAAACAAAATAAAATCTTCTCACCCTTTTTAATACAAAGAATCAATCATCAATAAAGGGTAAAAGCAAAACTAAATCAATAAATTTTTCTCCCCTTTTTTTGTTCGAAACAATGAATCAACAAAAGGGTTAATAAAGACAATGTTCTCCCCCTTTTTGTCTAAAACAAAACAAAAACCAAATAGGGGAGACAATCAATTAAGGTATCAATTGAAAATATGACAAAGTAGCATCTTGATACCAATTGAAAGTAAACATAGGTCAATCAATAAATGGTATATGCTATATACATTCATGAAGAGGAAGATGTGAAGCTTACCTACATAGATACATTACATGAAGGAGGGATGACAAGCCCTAATTCACATAACATACACTACGCAATGCATAAGAGGAGATGTGAAGCTCCCCCTATTTACGTGTACCACATAAAGAAGAGATTGTCAAGCTCTTCAATACAAGATACACTCATCATGAATCTATATGTAGAAGAGATGTTAAACTCTCCTTTCATATAGGCAATATAAATCAAAACTTTTGAATTTTTCTTTAAACAAAATTTTGATATACCAATTTTTAAAACTTTCAAATAAACATCTTGATATCAAAAGAGAGTATTTTTCTTTTTAAGTATATGATATCAATTAAAACTTTTTATTTTCTATCATAAAGTAAGGGAGTGGAAATACAAATACCAATTGTAAACATGAAAATCAAATTTTCTCCCCCTTTTATGAAATACCAACAAAAACAATGCATAGGCTTGAAATGAGATACCAATTGAAAAGCAATTAAAAACTAATCAATTGAAACAAAATTGAAACTCAAGCTTAGCATAAACAAAATATATATATGTATGAAAAATAGATACCAAGAGAAATTGATATTCTTTGAAATGAAGGCATACATACATACAAACATATATGAGTATACAAGAAATGTCAAGATTGATACCAATTGAAAGAATTCAATGATACCAATTGAAACAACAATAATGATCAAGTGTATACATCATATAACTACCACCCAACCATGTTCAAGTTTAAAATGATTTTCAATATAAAGCATACATGAGGCATGGTCTCCCATCCAACCACCCATGGATGGTAGGGGTTTTCAAAAAAATAGATTTAAAAATAAGCTTTGTTTGAAAAACTCTACAATATGAAGAATATCGCAACTAGTTATATGAAAAATTTGTAAACTAGTACGAAATCCTTCAAGTAAGGAATAAAACAAAAATATTTTTCATGAAGACATGAAATTCACAAAATAGTCAACACTCATAATCAATTAAGCATAAATATGACTCATGAAAACAAAACATGAGTAAACAATAAATGTGAGTGTACAAATATAATGTGAAGATCATTATCATGAAAGATGGACATTAAGCTCAATATACCTTTAAAACAAGAAAATCATCAAAAACTTATTTAATCTTCAAGGTATATGTATGTCTTATACAAACTAAGGTGTACATACATATCCAAACATAACGAGTCCACAAAGATATATGCATGAAAGCACGTGGCTCAAAAGGATGTATATGTATAAATAATAGTTTGGATAGACATATACATGAAGTTAAACAAAAATCATAAAACAATTCCAAAAAGGGAATACAAGTTTAAAATGCATGGATCATCAAAACTAGACTATACTAGCACATATAATGGGAACAAATAAGCATTCAAGCTCAAACATATATAGATTTATTTGTGGCCCACTATATGCACAAGTATATACCAAGTTTTAATGAAAACTAATATTTAAACATATATTCAAAACATGAAGCATCAAAACAAGATAAAAAATCAACATGATAAACATAAACATGATTATTATGCAAAACCACATATTATTAAACCTATGATAGACATGATAGCTGAACAAAGGTGAGAACACAAAAATTAATGGTCCATATTAAACATGGGTGTCTCAAAAAGGCTATTCATGCATGTCAAGGATCTAATAATTATGGCATTCATAATAATCTACAAACAATAAAACATGCTATAAATAATGAAATGGAAAGCATGTAAACAATAATTAGGAGTTAGGAATCGTTACCAAAACCTAGAAGGCAACTTCATTTGACTCCAAAACATGGTGGTCTTCTCCACCAAACATCCCTTGAAAGTGATGCATCCAAATGATTTCCATGAAGCTCGGAACGCATCCACTCCAAGGTACCGATACTCTCACGTGATGCGAGAGCCCACACCTACATCAAATACATGAGGGGTGGTCTTTGGTACCCATATCTTATTGGGTCCATGGGGGTTAGTACCTTCTCTAACCCAAACAAATTTATTTGCTAAATTAGAAACATGTATACGATCATAACAAAATTTAACAAGGTGGCCCTTACGTCCACAATGTGTACAAGTGTACACATGAGCATACATGTGATGGGTGTGTCCGTGAGGAGCATGTGTATGCCGTGGAGGGTGTGCATGCATAATAGATGAAACTTGTTTCTTTCGAAACAAAGTTTCCAGGCGTGTATGACCCACAACACATTGGCTCAAAGTGGAGCCCAAACAATCTACACTCTTCTTAAGTATGGATATATCATTATCAATCAAGGCAGAAGTGTGGCATGCAATAGGTGAAGTGTGTGATACTACCCTAGCATGGTAAACATGAGAATCAATTTTATTTTGCAAAGAATTATTTTTCTTTAAACAAACATCTAATTCATTAGAAATAGAAATTATTTTGTTTTTCAAAGTAACATTCTCCTTTAAAACAAAGTCAACTTTTGAAGATAAAAACTCATTTTTCTTCAACACATCATCACAATCATTTTTAGATTTCAACAATTCATTTTCTTTTAACACAAGATTAAGTTGAGATCTAAGTGAGTCACATTCACTAGAAACCTCTTCCTTCTCTTGCAAAACAATCTCAATTTTAGATGACCAATTTTTCTTTTCTTCTTTTAAAACAAGATTCTCATTTTTTAATATTTTGTATTTAGAAATCAAATTTTCACAATTTCTAGCAAGTTCATCATTCATAGCTTGTGCCTCTAGACATTCATTGCAATATGAATTAGAACTAGCATCTAGTTGAGTATCCGAGTGTACCTCAAGGGAGTCATTCCCTTAGACCATGAAGCAATGTTCTTCGAACTCATCTTTTCTAGATCTTCTCTTCTTTTCGATAATCTTTGTAGCTCGGGAGAAGTCAAAATACTCCAAACTGCAAAAGCTGAATCATAGTGAGCAAACACATGTAAATAATCTTTATGAAGTGATGCTCTAAGTGCTTCTAGGGCTATTGCATTGGCCTCTATATGCTTGCTATCACTAAGGAAGGATTCCTTGGTAATGGCAAGGTGAACTTTATATCCAAGGGCTTTTAAATGACAACTCATCATAACCTTCCAAATCTCAAGTCTAGAAATGTCAAACATAGGAGGGCTATCCATGAGTGCAAACTATATGTGTGCAAGCAAACAAAGGTGCAAATGCAAATGGTAGATTAGCAAACAAGGGATCTCACTCGTAGGATGTTATGCCTAAAGTATCAGGAGCGTTGGCTCTGATACCAATTGTAAATCACCTAGAGGGGGGTGAATAGGAGATGATGCTAATCTATAAACTAAATGCGCTAAATGCGGAAGCTTAAACAAAATTTGCAACACACTTAGTATAACACACAAGTGTAGCCAAATTTCCCGTGAAGGGCTCTGGACTAACTCCTCTTGATTCCCCTAGATATAGGTTGAGGTGCTATATGAAGCTCTTGTGGATAAGTACAAGTGAGGCACACACACAAACAAGCCAAGCATATAAGGATGATAAGCAATATGAAATATGCAAGGCACAAATGCATGCAAGTATGAATGATATGGCAATATGAATAATGCTATGCACAACACAAATAGAGAGAGGGTTAGAGAGACAATGGATCAAACGCTAACAACAAGATATGTTTCGAGGTTCGAGCTCCTAGCTCTACATTCCCGCCTTCACCACCGTGAAGGATTTCCAATCCACTATCTCCCACCGAGGGAACCTCCACCGAGGAGGATTTGTTACAATAAAGAGAGTACCGAACTCTTCTCTCAAACACCGCCTCACAACCGAGGGGTAGGCCCGTAGCCAATACAACAACCAATCACCTCTACCGAAGAGGGATATACAAACCAACTCCACCTCTCACTAGAGGGAGCAAACCACAATCTCAACCTCTACCAAAGAGGGAGCAAACACCAACCCAAATCAATCTCACCAAGAGGGATACAAGAAATCAAGGGGTTTACAACAACCAACACCTCTACCGAAGAGGGTTTACAAACCAAACTCCACCTCTCACTAGAGGGAGCAAACCAACCAACTCAACCTCTACCAAAGAGGGAGCAAACCAATCACCCGATCAACCTCTACCAAAGAGGGATACAACAAAAGTAAGGGTGTTTACAACTAGGTGGTATCTTTCAACCACAAACAATCTCTCTTTCCTCTTTTCCACAAAACAAGATCCTAATAGATTAGGATAGAAAATATAGCTCAAGTGTGAAAAACTAGGTGTTTGGAAAACAAAAACTAAAGAAAAATACTTGGAAAAACTCTTGTAAAAGATAGAAAATGAAAACCAAGACAAATCTCCCAAAATACTCTTTTCTTTGATTTTTCTAAAAACCTAAAACAAAATAAAGATAGATCTTTTTGGCACTTAAACTCTTTTTGAAAACTTGTAAAACACTTCAGAAAAGTAGGAATTTTTACTCTTTAAAATCTTAGCTAAAACCATGAAGAGATAGGGTATTTATAGCCCCAAAACAAAACTAGCCGTTAGGCTGATCTGTCAGCCTGACAGGCCTGCGGTCAGTCGGCCCGGCCGACCGCCAACGGTCAGAAATATGACCGTTGGGGCATCGGTCGACCGCACGGCCGACCGCTCAGATACAGAGAGCAAAGCTCTCTGGTCCGGTCGGCCGCCCGGCCGACCGTCCCTGAGACTGCCAAACGTGCACAAGCCTGTGCACGTCGGTCGACCGCAAGGGTCGACCGGCCTTTGGTGCGGTCGACCCGTGCGGTCGGCCGACCTGGCCTGTCAGCCACAAATCTGGGACAGAAACACTTGTTAAAAATATTTCTAAAAATTCTTTTAAGTCTTGTAAGAAATACCCAAAAATAGTTTTATCATTTTGCAATGATATATAAACTTGTGATAAACCTTTTAACTCAAATATCAAGCATATGAAACTATTTTTGTGTTTTATCATTTTCACCAAAAATTAAAACATGTATTTTATCAAACTTGTATTTTTCAATACATGAATAGGATAGTCAAAATAAGTTTGTATAAGAAGTTTAAGCATGCATGTATAGAAAGAATATATCTACTATACATAAACCAATTAAACTTGTTTTGATCAACTATTCATGAAAACAAATATTGGTTAAACTAAAAACCGAAAAATTAATATCCAAACATAAAACTTGTGTGTGTTGTGCACTTGAGCATATCAACTATTCTTATCTTTACACATGGATCTAAAACACACTAAACTAAACTAGGATACCTAAGTCTTCTTGACGATCTTCATCTTCAAGTTGACTCGATCCCAAACCGTGATCCACCGAGTGCAAATGAGTGATCTTAAAGCTCGGGCACCGGAATCACCATGTGAAGGCTTCCAAACTCATCTTGTTGAAGCAATCACCAACTAATATCTTGTTACATGATTTGAAACTAAAATCACAAGATTATTAGTAAACATAACTACATGAGTTAATCATCATCAAAACTAGAGAGGAAGGCCTCCGGGCCAACAGGGTCGACCTGACTAAATCCGGGTCGGGTCTGGGTCTGAATTTTTGACCCGTATAATAATCGGGTCGGGTCGACCCGACCCGATTATTATACAGGTCGAACAGTAATCGGGGTCGGGTCGACCCAACATGGCCTAATTGCCACCCCTAATCAAAACTAGGCTAATGGCCTTTGAGCCAACAATCTCCCCTTTTTAATGATGACAAAACACATGGAGTTATCACAAATAATTTGGGAAGAGACTTCAAGCGAAGCTCTCCCTAAACACATGCATATATCAAAATGTGAGATAAAACTTAAAAGCATCAATAAAAGCATATGAATAAGGTATGTCAATCAAGCTTTTATGCAACCCATCTATGCATACCAAGAATACAGAATTACAACAGTATATGCACAAACGATTTTCTTCATCCAACCTCCAATGCAAGTGGTAGATGGTTGGTTTATAAAGGAAACACTAAAAATACAAATATACCATATACCACAAAAGGGATAAATATCATAACATAAATTTATCCATACATAAGTTCATGCCAACCTCAAAGCAAGATACATACCACGTAAAAACACATGTCCATCAAATACTATGCATGTCCTCAAATAAAAAGTATCAAATAAAGACAAACATAAAAACACCCAAGATAACTCCATAAAAATCTCTTCCTCTTTTTGTCATCAACAAAAGGGGTCAATCCTCCTGAAATTCGGGATCTTTTGAAGGAGCTGGTGCCTCAGAAGGAGCAGGAGGAGGTACCCATATATCAAACGGAGAACCCGATGTAGGAAGGGGCTGCGAGTGGCCTCTCAGAAGTAGAACAGGCCAAGCATATTTACTGTAGGTATCGTCGACACGGGTCTAAAGATAGCGAATAGAGGTGAAGATATATTGCAAATCATTATCAACTCTTTACTCCATCGTCTGAAAGTTTGACATCTTAAGGTCATGATCCCGAAGCTGAACAGAAAGGGCTGAGTATGGATCAAAAGATGCAGAAGAGGCTGCGGAGGATTCAGGAATAACAAGAATGATAGGAGGGGGATGAGGAGCAGGAACACGCTCCCTAGCAAGCATCCTCTTTAGAAGAGTGTTGTTGATGTCAACTGACGGTTTGATGGACCGTTCAGTAGAGAGATCAAATTTTAGTTGTTTTAGGAGGTGGGTGATGAGCATCCCAAAGGGCAAGTGCCGGTTTGGGATCAAGAGATGCTCGGAGGTCATGTAATCGATGATGAGTTTTAGAATATTAACTCTAATGCCTTTCAGAAGGCAATAGATTAAGAGGGGAGCAGAACCCCGTGCATGACTATATTCTCCTAATTTTGGCAGGAGATTATAGAACATGATCTTGGCTAAGACTTGAGCGGTGAGAGTATAATACTTCACCTCCTCATTCCTAACTAAAGCGGGATTTTCATCATCGTGAAGCAACAAAGATACGGTGAGGGTAGATTCACCGTCAGGATAATCAAACTGATGAAGATCAACATTATAAATATCTACACCCTCACAGGAGAGGTGTAGCAGATGAGCAAATTGATCTAGAAAAATATTTATATCCTTGCCCAGAATCATAGATCTGACGTGATTATTTTTAAATGTCAGATTAGAGTAAAAGTAGTGTACAAGCTCAGAATAAATATATTCTTTAATAGTAACAAGATGTTCAAGAGAGCTTGTACTTAAGATGATAGCAAGATTCAGGTGCTCAAAATCAGCGAGCGCCACGGTTCTACTAGAGATAACTTGTTTATTATGAATTACAAAAAATCTATGAGAGACAATTTGAGAAATAAAAGGGTTGGAGGATGATTCAGGTATTTTACCCTTCTTAGATCTAGCCCTTTTTGATATTTTGAGGATAATAAATAAAGATTTGGCACAAAATAGAAAAAGTTTTACTAGAAAAACTATGAAATCAAGAAGATTTAGAGAGAAGAGTGATTATACCTTGAAAATAAAAAAAAATCTCCTTGAAAACAACAGATCTGGAGTGCTGAAGAGAGATCCAACCAATTTAAGGTTTTCATTTTGAAATAGAGGTGATTAGGGAGGATTAGAGTGAAAGGAGGTGAAGGAAAATAAGGAGGAAGAGGAGAGAGTGATGGTGGAGGAAAAGAGAATGAGAGAAATTTGGGTTTTAAGGGTTTTAAAACGGGTTATCTACAGCCAAACTCGATTTTCGATCGACCGCCCGGTCGACCGGGGCTATCCGAGAGCAATCTCGGTTACAGTTGGTCGACCGGCTTCAGGCCAATTTTTTTTTTTTGAATACCAGGCTACTTCGGTCGGCCGCCCGGTCGACCGGACTTATGCCAGGTTAATCGGTCGACGGGACAGCCAAAAACAGTTTTAAAAAAAAGGATTTTAGGGCGTTTGAAAAATAGTTTTTACTTGTGTATTTTTACACATAAAACATAAAAATAATACCAGAAATCAGGATTTTGTCTCCCAATAAGAGTTAGATGAATGGGATCCCACGATAGCAGAGTGCCCATCGCCTGTTTTAATCCATCTAGTCGATTGGGACAACTGTTCTAGTTCGGATCCGAATGTGTTGGTAAATTTCTTCAGGCTCGATCAATATTTCTTTCAAACCTGAGGAACGTTCAGTATCTGACTCTTCAGAACTAAAAGCAAATTGCTTCCTTTTTGACTTACTTGGTATGGTGCTTGGACCCACCATGTTGAAAGTTACCTCTGAGTACTCAGTATCAGAGAATGACTTCTTCTTGCGAGATTGTCCCTCTTGATGGAGTTTGAATTTGAAACCTTTGATAATAGGCTAAAAACTGACGGTTTAATCATCTGAAAGTTGCAAATTAAAGAGTACTGCCGAGATGAGCTGCTCGCAATGGCATTAAGGAGCGATTTGATGAGCACTCATATTTCTCGCTAAGTAGTCCCTCAGATCTGTTGCAGGGGTATCTGAAGAACTAGCCTGAAACCCATGGGAGTGAGGGCTTACCAGTTCACATTTGAACTTGGCATCTTGGGGCTGGACGCGAATCTCGCATTTCTGAAGTGAAACACGAATGTCGCATTCTGGCGTGGCCTCCTGGTGAATGCGGGTCTCGCGCTTCTGAAATGAAACACGAAGGTCGCGTTTTGACACTGTCTGCTGCTGAAAATGACTCTCGTGTTTTAGAATTGAAACGTGAAGGTCGTATTCTGACGCGCCCTGAGACTGAACGCAGGTCTCATGTTTTTGAAGTGAGACGCAGATCTCGCATTTTGGCATAACTTGAGGCTAGATGTGAACTTCGCATTTTGGCGCTGAAACGCGAAGCTCGTGAATGAGAGCATCATGTTTTGTTGCAGAAACACGCGAGTTTCACATTTAGTGCCAACATCACTGTCTTCAGCCTCTATTTGCTGATGCCGAGCTTGACGTCTTCATCAACGATCAACAATCCGCTTGGCTCTCAGGAGTTGTTACGAACCCCCTTGAAACTGAATTTACAGAGCCTTCGGAGGAGTTTGGCGGAGAAATTGGCCTCCACCACTGTGTTGGCCATGAGCCAAGATATTGGCTTTGCAGGTCCCCTGAGAGATGTTGTCTCAAGCCATGTTGGCTCCACGGGGAGTTGTCAGACCCTCGAGAGAGGTTGAGCACTTGCTTTGTCAAAAAGTGTATGGGCTTCTCTATGAGAAGTCTCTGAAGAGACTTGAGAGCGAGTCTTCCTTGAGACTTTGGGGCTAATGGAGCCTGAGGAGAGAAGCTCTTCAAATTTCTCTTGGTCGAACTCGACGATGAGCGATTTGATCGTTGATTCGAGAAGCTTGAGGCTGGTTTGCGCTACGGCCTTCTCTTCAGTGGAGAAAATAATCCCTAGCGGAGTCGCCATCTTTTGTTTCACAGAAAAATTGAAAGCGTGTAAAATCTTTATTTAGTTGTAAAGAAAATTACAATGGATCAATAGTCTGATTCCAAAAGAGGTAAGAATGGTTGTATCTCCTCTTTATTTAATATTGGGTTCTTCGTGTAGTGGTAGAGAGTGATTCTTATTCTCCGTTGACCAGTCGAACCGAAAGCTTGATCTTCGAATCTTCTTGCTCTCGTTGAAAGTACACTAGTCAGGTATAAAACCTTAATCAGTGGCTAAAATCTCAAAGGGATTATAGAACTTGAACTCAATAAGTTTATAAAGAGTATTCTCTTTCAGCAGTCTTGTGCTCAAGTTTCAACCTTCTGTACTTATGCAACTTCAAGTATTAAGCATCAAGTGTACTTTTTTAGGATTTTCCTCCTCTGATCTATGACTTCTTGGGTTCCTCCTCCAGAACTCCCCCTTTTCTCCTAGCTATTCATAGTTATTTATAGAGAATTCGGGGGTGTAACCAACCCCTTAAATCTCTCCATAATAAGAGGGGTGTAACCAACCCTTTAAATCTCTCAATAATAGGAAGTTATTCCCTATTATGAGGAGAGAAAATGGGGTGTAACTGACCAAGTTCGTGGCTGTCAGTTACAAAAGAAACGCGAGTCTGCGCTAGGCCTAGACCTCGCTGTGATGTTGAGATGTGTAGCTCACATGCTCACGTCTGTATTGAAACGCGGAGCTCATAGGCTTGCGTTGAAGTTGAAAACGTGAAGCTACACAGGCTTGCATTTTAATGTTAAAACGCGACCCTGAGGTCCATGTATTGAATAACATCAGGACTATCGCGTTTGGCACAGAACGCGATCTCGCGTCGTGTTGTTGATGAAGTATGACGTCTGCGTTTGAGGTTAGAATGCAACCTCCGCTTTTGCAAGGTTCGCGTCTGAGTCTTGGTAACGCGACCTCTGCATTTGATAAATGATGTGAAGTCCTCGTTTGAGTTGAAACACGACCCTCGCATTTGACATGAGGCCTGTGTCTGAGACTTGGTCTTCAGTAATTTTTAGACAGCCTACAGTCATCGGTGGGGATCTTCATATTTTCCAACTATTGGTATCATAGTAATTATGGTATCCTGAGTTATGCACGCAACAATTGGTATTAGAGATGATGGTGTTTGTTCAAAACTCGAGTGCTCTAGATGAAGAAGAAGATGTCAAGTCGATGGAGTTCCGCGGAGGTATCAGGATGAAGAAGACGATAAGAAAGTTTAGATTTGTTCTAAGGTAAAGATTAATAATTTTTGGAGTATATTGATCAAGGTGGAGTCGTCAAGGGTCGATGATGCTCAGGTCTAAACACGATAGACGCGAAGGTTATGATCGGATCATCGCCAATGATAGATGGCAAGATGAAGACATCGTACAAGGCATTCCATGGAGGTTCACTATGGTAGCATGTCAAAGAAAATACAGCGGAGGGTGATGAAGACGATCAATGGACGAGATTAATTGAAAGGTAGATTGTGCAATCGTGGTCGGATTCAGACGATTAAGATATCGAACCCTATATTTTTCAATGTTCTGAATGCAATGGTGGGTGTAGATTTAGGAGATTATAATGTCTGATATAGATCAGTTAAAGGAATCGGCAGAGATCACGATCAAAATTACGACGGACTATTCATGACATGGTAAGATTATTGCAGGCAATGGTAGATCTATCAGGTTTGAAGATCATCAATAGCAAGATAATAGATCTGGAAAATATCAATACAGTGATAGATGACAGGCCTAATTGATGAAAGGAAGATCATGGCAGTGTGTGGCGGGAAGGCCCGATAAAACCATGATAGTTATATGAAGACGGTAAGTCTTAAGGTTAAAACATTGACGAAGATGGACCATCACCAAGTGATCGGTGGAAGACCATGGCATGATAAGCTCTTGACAATATTCTTGTAAAGTTGGTAGGACCATGGCAAAATTAGAGATGGATTTCCTCAAGACCGGTGGGACCTCATGGCCGAGAAAGTATCAGAAAGTGTAATTTGCTTGCGGCGGCGGTGATGCAATGCAAGCTAAGAGAAAAAAAATTAGGTCAAGGTGGAGTTTCAAGCTCACTTTGAGCTGGAGTTTCAAGAAAATTGCAACGAGTTTAAGTGTTACAGGATGACTAAAAAAGGGATGCATTCAGGTAAGGCCCGAGATGGCCCAAGACATGACGGTAAACAGCCGCAGGCCTCAGGGGAGGGGGTAAGTGATTAGTCATCAAAAATGCATATTATTATTCACATTTTCATACTTAATTTTTGTTAAACATTATTATTTAATTCATTTATTATTAGTGATGTGCAAGCCTCCATAATTCAAGAGAAAGCCCAAAAGAAGCCCAAAATCCCACAAAAATTATGAAAATAAAGATTAATTGAGAAGATAAAGGAAGCATCTTTTCTCTCTCATTTAAATTTGGGGTTTTAAATTAACTTAATTTAAAATCTAAAGGAGGAGAAGGATAGAATAAGATGAATCCTCATCCTAATTAAGATAGAGGTGACCTTATATTTAAATCTGGTTGCTTGCACTACAAGATGAAGATAAAGGGGAGAAGATCTGAATTTAACTCGGAATTAGAGATAACTTGATCTCTACGTTATCTAGAAGATCATCATATTTCAAATTTTAGAGATCAACTGAAGATTCTGAGGATAAATTACCAGATGGATGGACCAGAGGAGGCCACGCACCAAAGCGCGTGGCCATTAGCCAGCTTTTGCCGCGAAAAAATGCGACAAAAATTGCGTTTCTGTGGCCGTGTTGACACGGTTGATGCAGTGTTTTGGTGGAGGAGCTGTACTGAGATTCTAGTTCTCAAATCCTTTAAAAAAACCCCAGCAGAGCAACAGAGGAAGGGGCAGATCTCAGAAGCTCAAGCTTAGGGCTTTCTTTAGATCCTCTTTTTTTTGAATTTTACTTGTATTTTCTAGTTTTTTTCCTACTTTGAAGAAGATCGAAGAGAGGAGAAGGCTTTGTACTGAGTTGTTGACAGATTCAATAGAAGATCCTTATTTTCTTTCAATCTTCTTTTTTGCTATTTTTATTTGTGTTTCTTTTATTCCAGTTTCATCTCTTTTATGCAATCTTTAAATACCATGCTTAATTTCACCATGAATATGTGTAAATAATTCTTTAGTAGCTTGCTAATCTCTCCACCAACTAAAACCTAAATCCATAAGTATAAATTGATTGAACTCTATGTATGTAAGAAACCCTAGGGTATGTAAATAATTCTTGAAGATTAGTCAAGAATTGAGTTAAACTAGCTTTAGGGTATATTATTTAATAATTATTCTTAGTTTATACTTAGATACTTTGATGGCTTAACGTTAAGTTAAAACTACTTTTCTTATGATGTACTTTGAGACTTCGATAAACCAATGCTAATTTTATCTAGTATATTGTAATCATGGTTTACTTTCTTACTTTTCTTTCTTGAATTTGAAACAACAAATCTAGGGTTAATCTTTATAGGTTAAACATAATATTTATTCTTGATAGACTAGTATTTGATTGTGGTAGATGATTAGTGGTTATGCCTGTTATTTCTATTTAAAATCTTTACTTACAATCATAATTCTTTCCAAGCTATTTGTTAGAAAATTCGTTTCGAAAAGCTTCCAACGCATCCTTCCCTGTGGATCGGCCCGTCTAACCCTTGCTACGGGTTACATTGAGAAGAGACTAAGAACTTTCTATCCTTGACTTTTCTTTATTTTCAATTCAAATTTCTCTTCTTCAATCAGTAAGATTTAAAAACTTCACGGTACGGTTACAACCAAGGAAAGAATCAATGTACTAATCCGAAATCTCAAGATGTTTTACTAAAGATTTGAAAAGTAAGTCAAGGTAGAGATTTTTAGTATTTTGCCTTATTTGTAAGAGGAGATGATGGTCCAAGAAAATCCAATCAAGTTGGAGAAGATGATGGTTTGGAGAGAAGAAAAGAAGCGGATCAAAATAGGTTAGTCGACTGTATAGTCGACTAACAAGATCATAGTCGACTAATTAGAAGTACAAGTCAACTAATGGGCAGACACAAAAAGGAAGCATTATATAGTAGTCGACTAATAAGTTTTATTAGTCGACTAATGGAAGGGATTAGTCGACTAGTCCGAATGATAGGTCGACTAATCAAGGCGATTCTGCGTGAGCAGTTTCTTTTTCAGGTACCTGCGGGTTTCCTCTTCTGGTGGAGTTCGAATAGGATTCTGATTCTATTCAATGAAATTTATTTCTAAAGTTTAAGGGTCTATAATTCCTCTAAGTCAAGGAGATCAACTCTAAATATGATTGATCAAGATTCTTCAAGTATCTAATAGCCCAAATCATCTCATAGTATAAATAGAAGTTGTATTATAAAATCTTATAAATAAATATTGTAACTTAGGATTTAGGTGAAGTAAAGAAAAATAAGAGTAGAAGAAAGTCATGGTGAACAATAATGTAAGGCTTAAAAGACTAAGAAGACCCTAAAAAGTCACGGAAGAGAGGAGCAAAATGAAGGTGTATAGAATGAAGGTATACTTTTGTAATCTATGTGTAGATTCAAAGGGAAGGCAAATACTCTTGTGGGATCAAGAGAAAGGTTAGATCTCTTTTATCAAGTTTATCAATAAACCTCTCTCAAGTTCTCTCCCTGTGAACATAGGTCAAGTTTGGGCCGAACCACATTAAATTGTGTGTTCTTCTTATATCTTTTAATATTCATCTTGTGTGTTCGAGATAATCGATCTCATGGCGTGCTTAAGTTTGTCAGTGTAGATCTCTGTATCTCTCAATTATTGATATCACAGTAAATATGTTATCCTGAGTTATGCACGCAATACTTTCTTCTCCTCAATTCGTTCTCTCAACAACATTGAGTTATAATGATACACCTGCTCACCGTCAATGAAAGGTCCGAGAAATCGATATTACACAGTCTCTTCACCTTGATAGGACTTCCAAGATACTTCCAGACACGCCCACGCCCATCCGAGATGCAACCCAGAATTTCGCAAAACTCTTTTTTCTGCTACGAGAGATGCAAGGGGAGATACACAAGGAGGTTCTGTAGGCGTTAACATTTTGCCCCGAGAGCTTGCAGTACACTTCCATGAGTGCTTTAAATACCAAATATTGGGTATTCGTAGCCTTTGTGACAATAGGACATTCGTCCGCAAAGAGGTGGTGGCAAAGAGGGGTGATTGCGCGCCGATACCCTAAATCAATCCCGAATCCAACTTGTCCTTTAAGAAACAAGAAAGAACGTTCGAGCATAAAATAAACAAATACGGTGAAAGCGGACAACCTTGTCTGAGCCCAGTAGAAAACTTGAACCATACTGTAGATGGATCCATTCAACAGAACAGCAAACGCACGGATCACTAATGCAACCCATAACCCAACTGATCCATCGTCCTCTGAAGCCCGTCGCCTTGAGAACCCTCTCCATAAAACTCCAATTCACTCGATCGTAAGCCCTTCCCATGTCTATTTTCGCAAGCACGAGACCATTGCCGACCGGCGCATGCTGCAGGGAGTGCAGGAGCGTGTGCCAGCAGAATATTATCTGAAATTAAGCGACCAAAGACGAAGGCAGCTTGTTCTGGAGGAAACTAAAGAAGCTGTCACACTCTTTAACCTGTTCACCAGGACTCGAGAAACAATCTTGTACGGGGTACAACGTAAGCTGATAGGCCGAAACTGTGCCACCCTCACCGCAGATTTCTCCTTCGGAACAAAACCCACAAAAGTCCTGTTTGAACTCGGTGGCATCGCACCATCTTCAAAGAAAGCAAGTAATGCATCCACTACCTCCTTGTTCACAAGTGCCAATACCCTTGAATGAAGTTAGCTGGAAGACCATTGGGCACGGGGCATTGCCTTTTGGTAAAGCAAGGATAGTCTCCTCTATCTCCGTCTTAGTCACTGCAGCTTCGTCGAGCCGATGCTTCGTCATGGGAAAGAGTATGCCTAAGGTTGGGCAAAGCATCCGAAGAACATCGAGCTAGGGCACCTCCTATCCACAAAATAACTCCAGAAAGCTCCTTTGATCTCGGCTTCATCCTCAATAACAGTGCCACTTGTCCAACTGAACGAGAGCTATGTTGTTTTCACGACGACCGGCAATTATGGCTTTGTGGGCAAAATTTGCAGTTGACATCCCACCGTGGAGTCATGCGATGCTACTAGACTTTTGCCTCCACGTCTCTTGCTGCTTGAGGGTGGTGTATGACTCTCGGACATGGCGGAGCAGTGAGCTAACCCGTCAAATGAGAGGCCAACTGATTCCTACTTCAATTGCAACTCCGAGATGCACTCTTCCAGATTCTTTGATTTTTTGAAAATGTTGCCCACGACCTGCTTGTTCCAACACCGCAAGGCATTACATGTACACTTGATCTTCTATAAGAGGATGGCATGACACGTCCCACCGCCGGACTTACCCCATGCCGTAGAACCAACCTTGAACGACCCTTCAAGATCGAGCCAAAAATCCTCGAATCACCATGGGCTCTTCGGCTTATGAGTGCCCCTCTCAACACATCAACAATAGCGGGCTATGGTCGGAGGTGATACGCGGCGAAATGAGGACGGAAGCATCAGCGAACAACTTTACCCATCATCATTATGTTAATCTCATATTAAAGGTGGACCAATAACCTTGGTTATTTGCATTGGATTCCTGTTAAAGTAACTGATATGATATTATGCTCATATTAAAGTCACATTTATATAGTTTATTTAGTCTCTTGAAATATAAAGGGGCCATGATGGAAAGGCTTTATTTCAAGGGGTCTAATTGCAAATGTGCGACCCACTTTTCTCCTCCTGTAAAGAAATCAAAATGAACGCTCATTTTTTTTATCGTGAGTCGCTCCATCAGAAAAGAACAGAGAAGTTTTTGAGAAAAGAAAAGGAGAAGAGAAAAGAGGATCCTTTGCATTAGGGTTTGCAGAAATCAAAGTGAAGGATAAGGGCCTTCTTCTTCCATTCAACACAAGGATCTTCAACCTTCAACTGGATCAATGGCTTCCGGTATGTATATGAATTAATTTGTATATGCTTTCAATTCTTGAGATGTATATGCTTCTTTGATCCATGGTTTGATTTTAATCCGCATTACAGGTATTATTTCCAACATTTGGTATCAGAGCCATGATTAAAGAATCAATACATCTTGGATTAGGAATTATGAAAAGTTAGGGTTTGATTAACAATTCATAAAAATTGAATTTTTTGATCTTTAATTGTAGAATTTGTAGAGGATTTAATAGCTCTAATGCATGTTCATATTCCTCTAATTATGCAATTAAATTGGGATCAAAATCAAAGGAATTGAAAACCCTAATTTTTGATAATTTTGGGATAAAATCGACTAAGCAGAAACTGCCTTTGAAAACTGCTTCGTCGACTAATTAGTCGACTAATCCAAATGTATAGTCGACTAATCCCATTTCCAGAAGTTTGCAAGTCGCTGTTTGCTGCAGGAGTCGACTTGATTTTAGTTGAATTTATGACTAGTCGACTAATTAAGGTTTAGTCGACTAATCATATTTTCAAGTCGACTAATTCGGTGACCCGAGAATGAGAACTTTCTGTGGATTCAGGAGTCGACTAATAAAATTGTGTAGTCGACTAATAAAATATATAGTCGACTAATAATATTGGTATAGTCGACTAACTTTCCTTTGCCTTAGTCGACTAGACCTAAACCTATAGTCGACTAGACTTGACCCTAGTCGACTAGTAATTCCTTGTAGTGACTAATAGTTATGAATAATCAATCATTAAAGTATGTTACACATTTAAGTTATTGTGTTAATATAGATTGATGCTTGGTCAAGTAATGTATTGAGATATTATGGCTTTACTCAAATAAAAGGATTAGAGAATATTATTGGTTAGTTTTGTATTCATAAGGCTTATTGATTTAGTAGTTGCCAAAGTGACCTAGGTTAGTAAATCTTATGAATATACAACTACATAAAAGACTTGTCATGTAAGTGACATTAAAGACAATAATATTCTCGATGGCGGTTCTAGTTAGGAGATTGGGACTGGCCCAAAGGAAAGTCTCTTTCAAATATATATGAACCGGGGTAGGATAGTATAAATTATGTAACTTAGTGGTGTGGAATTGGATACCCAAAGGTAACATGACTTACTAACTAATTGACATAAATTATATTAGATCTACATAGGTGATAAAAGTTTCACCTAAAGAGTGAACACTAGATATGCTTAGGTTTCGCCCAAAGGAGAAATCAAAGTGATATCAATAGTTCATCTTAATTAAATCTAAAACTTGTATTGATTAGTGGCCTAATGTGAGCAATGTCCTATTATGTTTCAGTGAACGTCCCTACTTCCCTTCACACTCATGCCACCAGCCATCCGGCCTGGATGGTACCAACTTTCAGAGTGGTTTGAACATGTACAGTTTACACTGGGTGTTTTGGACCTAGACATGGCTCTAACAGTTGACAAAACCTAATGAAGTAACTGCTGAGAGTACAGCAGAACAGGTCAGCCATGCCAAAGCTTGGGAAAGGTCTAATAGGCTCAGTCTTATGTTCATAAAGATGACCATAGCTAATAACATCAAGACTTCACTCCCTCCTACAACTATTGCATCTGAACTATTAAGTGCAGTTAAAGACCGTTTTAAGTCTGCAGATAAGTCATTAGCTGGCACCCCTAATGGCGGAACTTACCACCATGAAATATGATGGTAATAGAGGAGTTCAGCAACACATTAAAACATGACTGATAAGGCTGCTAAGCTAGGATCACTGGAATGAAGGTTGATGAGTTCTTCTTGGTACAGTTCATCCTCAACTCACTTCCTCCTCAGTTTGGGGCATTCAAGATCCACTATAACACTCATAAGGATAAGTGGAATCTGAATGAACTAACTGGTATGTGTGTACAAGAGGAGGTGAGACTGAGGCAAGAAGGACAGCACTCGTGTTAGCAGTAACTTCAGGAGGTATCCATAAGAAAGGTAAATATGGAAGAGGTAAGAGATTTCCATCAAAGAAAGGAAATGACCATGGGGAAAGTAGCCAAGGTCATAGAAAAGCTTTCACTGTCAAATGCTACTTCTGTGGCAGAAAAGGACATGTGAAGAAGGACTGCAACAAGAGGAAAGCTTGGTTCGAAAAGAAAGGTACAAATCTTTCTTTTGTATGTTTTGAATCAAATCTTGCTGAAGTTCCTTCTAATACTTGGTGGATAGACTCTGGAGCCACAACTCATATAACTAATTCAATGCAGGGATTCCTTACAACCCGGAAACCGAAGGAAAGTGAGAGATTCGTCTTTATGGGGAACCGTCTCAAAGTGGAGGTCGAATATGTTGGTGTTTATCGACTACTCTTGGAGACGGGTCATCAGATGGATCTTGAGGATACTTTTTATTGACCTTCGATTTCAAGAAAACTAATGTCTTTATCCAAATTAGAGTTTTTGGATATTCTGTTTTGTTTAGTTGTGGAAAACTCTCTTTAGTGTATAATTCAATTCCGGTTGGACATGGAATTTTATGTGATGGTTTATATAAAATTTCATTGAATGATGAGTTTGCACAATCTTTATTATCTCTGCATATGAATGTGGTATTAAACGTGGCTTAATAATTGAAAAATCCTCAATCTGTGGCATAGGAGACTGGGGCATATCTCCAGGGATAGAATAATAAGATTAGTGAAGACTGGAATTTTGGATAACCTAGACTTCACTGATTTTGATGTGTGTGTGGATTGTATTAAAGGAAAACAAACCAAACACACTAAGAAAGGTGCCACAAGAAGTAAAGAACTCCTGGAAATAATTCATACAGATATTTGCGGACCACTCTCCATTCCCTGTTTTTACTGGAGAGAGGTACTTCATTACCTTTATAGATGATCTATCACGTTATGGTTATGTTATCTAATAAATGAAAAGTCTCAGGCTGTTGACATCCTTGAGGTGTTCATTACAGAAGTCGAGAGACAATAGATAGAAAGGTTAAAATCATAAGGTCAGATAGAGGTGGTGAATTTTATGGTAGATATGATGAGTCAGGACAACATCCTGGTCCATTTGCCAAATTCTAGAAAAAGCGTGGCATTTGTGCTCAATACACAATGCCAGGTACGCCTCAGCAGAACGTGTTGCTGAAAGGCGGAATAGAACTCTTATGGATATGGTTAGGAGCATGTTGAGCTTCAAATGTACCCAATTCATTGTGAAATGAAGCCTTAAAGACTGCTATGTATATCTTGAACAGGGTTCCTAGTAAGGCTGTCCCAACAACTCCTTTCGAGTGTGGACTGGTAGGAAACCCAGTTTAAGACACTTACATGTTTGGGTTGTCCAGCAGAGGCTAGAATTTATAATCCACAAGAAAAGAAATTAGACTTAAAAACAATATCTGGGTATTCATTGGTTATCCAGATAGTCTAAGGGATACAAATTTATTGTCCTAACCATAGTACAAGAATAGTTGAAACTGGTAATGCCAGATTCCTGGAAAAATGGTGAAATTAGTGGGAGTGCTGAACCAAGAAAGGTAGATCTTGAAGTGGTAAGGGTAAATATCCCAATACCTTTCCTTCAAGAGAAATTGTTGTCCCTCAGCTTGACCATCAAGTTGAGATACCAGAACAACAAGTTGATGTTAGTTCACCACTCCATGAGGATATTCCCATTGAAAATATTGTAGAACCACCACAAACCGGCAGCTTTGAGAAGATCTCAAAGGGAAAGAAGATCTGCCATTTCAGATGACTAT
Organism: Agave tequilana; assembly: GCA_038442645.1. NCBI lineage: Eukaryota > Viridiplantae > Streptophyta > Magnoliopsida > Asparagales > Asparagaceae > Agave > Agave tequilana. Next base: position 745 of record JAVJIF010029670.1, on the reverse strand, counting down.
GTGGTGTATCTACAGGAATCTGACTATGATATTGGGATTATTAAAGATCCAGTTTCATTTTCACAAGCCATAGAATGCAATGATTCTAGTAATGGGTTGATGCTATGAAAGATGAGTTAAAATCTATGGACCAAAATCAAGTCTGGGATCTCGTTGAATTGCCTTATAACAGTAAGAAAGTCGGGTGTAAATGGGTCTTTAAGACCAAGCGCGACTCTAAAGGCAATGTCGAACGATATAAGGTTAGACTTGTGGCCAAAGGTTTCACTCAGAAAGAAGACATTGACTATACAGAGACCTTCTCTCCAGTATCAAAGAAGGATTCTCTTAGAATCATTATGGCACTTGTAGCTCATTATGATTTGGAGTTACATCAAATGGATGTGAAAACTGCTTTTCTAAATGGAAATTTGGATGAGGATATCTACATGGAGCAACCTGAAGGGTTCGCAATTAAAGAAAAAGAACACTTGGCTTGCAAATTAAAGAAATCTATATATGGACTTAAACAAGCTTCCAGGCAATGGTATATAAAGTTTAACAATACCATTACCTCTTTTGGATTTACAGAAAAACACTGTTGATCAGTGTATATATCTAAAGATCAGTGGGAGCAAGTTTATTTCTGGTTCTGTATGTAGATGACATCTTGTTGGCCAGTAGTGATCTTGGTTTGCTGTATGAAACTAAAAGCTATCTTACCAAGAATTTCAGATGGTTGATATGGGTGAGGCAAATTATGTTA